>VFFE01006736.1:145351-223710 GCA_008921705.1 Burhinus oedicnemus | reverse complement strand
CAACCCCCCCCCCCCCCTTACGTTTTCTTCTTCATTGGGATTGATTCTGGTTTCACGAAAGCCACCAGAAAAATCTCTCACGGACTGCCAAAACAGAATCTAGTCCACAGGTTTTCCACTTGTTTTCTTTCAGACTACCTAAAACCAAATCTAATCATATATACCAGCTGAAGAACAAAACGTGAGATTGCATGATTTTCACAGAGGATGAGAACACTCCATCTCTCTAATAACAAGATGCTTTAGAGGAAGGGCATTAAAAAAACCACCCTTGCAGCAGCCTTTCTGGTGTAAAACAACAGGAGTTTTCCTTACAGAATAAAATTCTCCTGTTGACTGAACTCCCGACATTTCCATAAAAACTCTCCAAGTCATCAAATTCAGACCAAGAAACTGACTGTGGGTATGGAATTCAAGATGACCTGTTTTTCCCTGGTCACATTTTTGTCAAACACCCATTGGCTAACACCCTGAATCATGGAACTTTGACATCACTTTAGAAGCTCATCTGTATTGTTTTCATACTTAGTTTCAGAACTGGATATTATAATTTTCCTTTTAAAGGTCAAACCCCTGAGTGAAAATTGTTTGGGCAGAGTTTCAGAAGAGAAGGGTGCAAAAGTCTGTATCCCGAGTTTTCTGGCTGATATAAAGAGCAGTAAAGTTCCTCTTGGCCTGTAAACATGTTATGGCAGATAACTTCTAAGATAAGCCTCATTTGATGTGGAAAAGTTTGGAACAGACTAAATGTGTTTAAATGACGATTATGGACTTTCAAGACTCCATTTTCTAGTTGAACAAAAGGCTGCCCTAAACTCAGTAACTGGTTAAGGAAGAAAGGTGTGACTGTGAATGAAGCTGTTGCAAAACCACTGTCACCACCTTCACTGCATGCTGAAATTCATGATATTACCGTCGCATTGCTGAGCCTCTGTTCTCCTTATCCTGAAAATCTGGTTAGAACAAGGACTCGCATCCATGTCCATCAGGGACAACTAAATCCTGAGCAACATCTAAGAAATGAAGTTCCTGCTTGAATGAGCTAAAATCTTCTCTTACCTTATTCTTTCCACACTTTCCATTATCTGTTCTCCACCAAAAAGAAGAAAAGAGCAGAAAACGTTATTGTCCCTCAACAGCACTGCTGACTTAATCCTCTTTCCCCAGTACATCTCCAGGGGTCTGACAAAAGGAAAAAGCTGAAGGGAGAGAGGAACTTAAGAAAACCTGGAGGGAAGGGCAGCTAAGATAAGAAAGGGATGACCAAAACCATTGTGGGACTCTGAGGTGGCAGAGCAAGCAAGGAAAACATTGAATTTGTCATGAGCAGTTCAACATAGCAGGACAAAAAAACGTGCATGTTTTGGACAGAGAAGATATTATTTATTGCCATAATCTTAGAAAATTTACTCAGCTTCAGCATAAATACCTGATCCATGGTACAGTGGTATATACATTCGAAAGTAGGATGGTTGACTGCAGCCTCTTCCTCTGACCTGGATAAAAGGGCTTGTGTTGTACAGCTTGGCAACATGGCAGCTTTTCCAGACTTCCAGGGGATGTTAGTTCAATCACTGCTGAATTCATTTCACTAACTTTTCTGCTGTGGGCACGACATGTTTGTAAATACTACTTTTTCTGTGTTTATGCATTGGAGAATCCTCCAGGCCCAGTAAAGGAGCCACCAGTATCACAGGTGGTTGTAGAACGGGTTAAGAGAGCATAAGTAAAATGGCATGGGAATATGGGAATAAAAGAGCAAAGAAAACTAGAAGGAAAATAGCCAAGCTGTGAGCATTAATATTCTGAAACACCCTTTTGAAGGGAGAAGGAAAGGAAGACTGAATTAAATTTTTGGAGTTACATAGCATATAATTTCTGATAGAATGATTACAGAATCTGAATAAAACAACAATTTTCTTTTCTTGAAGTGTAAAGGGAAAATTTGTTTTATTTTTAAACTTCAAAAGTAAATTGATCATCTTCTCTATGTAACATTCAAGGTTAGCTTTTTTAGCATTCCTGCCTCAGTCAAAACCAAAAGATCTAATTTCAAGAGTATTTGAAGAGCTTTTAGAAATAAGAAATACCAGTATTGCCTCATAGAACAGTAGTTAAACTATGAAAACATATCACAGAATAAGCTAGAATTTGTGGAGCTTACCTTCCTGCGATGGGATGGCACAATAAAATATGTTTCAATATTATGCTTCTTCAAGAAACTATTCCTTTCATGACCATATCCTGGTTCTACCTCGTAGTCCCCATTTAGGCACTCTAAGGTGGTCTTGGTAATGTGAACTTTCCTGGAGAGAAAAGTCAGACATTGTTGTTTAAAGCAAAGAAAGGTACATTATGAGCTAGTTGCTACTGAAATACACTCTTTTGCAGAAGATCATAAAGAGATTCAATTACATGCAAAACCCCATTTTTGATGTAAAATATTGTTTTGTCTTTTCAGTGAAATAGAATATAGACATAATTCTATTACACGCATTTTCTAAACTTGAGCAGAGTGAACAGAAAGACAAATGTTGACTGTCCAAACACTTGCAGATTTGTTGATTTGTAGAAAGTGAAAGTCTGCACATCATCTTCCACGTTATGTGGCTTTCTTAAGTGTTTGCCTCACTGCCTGCTTGGAAAAACATCCTGCTGTTTGAAATTTGTGACTTCATGCTCGAAATCCCTCCTCTGCATAAAGGAGAAACTTCTTTTTCTGTTGCCCTTCATGTCTCTGATTTGTTTCACTTATTCACTCTGTTTTGTAGGCAGCTTTCTAATTCACTTCGTTTTGGCATAAAAACCATCTTTGACACTCTTTGTGAGTTTTCTTATCCTGAAAACTGTCTTCACATTTTTGCCCAAAAGACCCCTAATATTTGAAATGTCTTCACAGAAGATATCCAAAAACTATTACTACTTTCCTCTTTTAAACATATGCTCAGATTTTTTTTTTTTTCTGGAAAGCCTTAAGGTAAGGAACATACAAAATACAGCACCAAAATTGTCTAAGGTAGACATACATAACAAACAGAAATTCACTCATCTTAACCGCAAAAATCAAGAGGTTCCATTGTCCCCCTGTTCAGCAAATCATGATCTTGTAAAAATCCAACAGAGGATGGTAGGTCCCAGTCCAAATGTGAATTGCACACAGAAGCACACCCATGCACCTTTGTGAAAGTGCACCGTGTGCATTTAAATTGGGTCCAAGGCTATCCAAGGAGTACTTAAAATTCCAGGACATGTCCCATGGGTTGGCTGCAGGTTAATGTGCTACTGTATCATTTGCACACACACCATCAATATTTAAGTTCGTAAAAAGGTATTTTTTTCTATAGTACGCTACTAGAGTTGGAAATCTTGGAGTAACGCACACAGACCCTACACGTGTAGAGGTGCAAGGCTAAAAATTTCCTGGAATAACTAGAGGGTTTTACTTTTATAACATGAAGTGGTGAAAATCTAGCATTCCTACCTTCCTAGTATTGCCTCATTCCTAGTCTTTATATTTGGCAGCTTCTAATAAAGGTTTTGTTTTGAAATGTTTTGCTTCTAATCTAACCTATTAGTAATGTAAATATCAAGATCATTTGGAGAATTCCACAGGATAAATCACATAATATATTGATTGCTCTTGCTAAACACAACCCTTCTTATTGATGGCAATTCCATTGCAAATGCCTCAAAGAAGGAAATAAATTCTTCACCTATACAGGTTCCTGTTTCTTTTTCCATGGTTCTTTCTCAGACTTACCCAGGCAGTCCTCCAGCTTCCATTACATTAGCTAAAGTCACATCATTTGACCAGACATCATATTGCCATTTTCGGAGACCCAGGACCCCACAAAGCACCCTGCCTGTGTGCAATCCAACTCTCATGTTGAGATCAACCTCTGTGGCTTCTGCAACAGATCTGGAATAGACAGCATCAGAATATTAGTCTTTAGACAATGACATTGCTCTTGATTTTCTTTTTCTCTCCTTCCCTGAAAGTTAACATATATATACATGACTGAATAGACAGGATCTTTTGAAAATCTCAAATGATATATTCAGGGACTCTTCTTTTCCTTCACTAGCCTCAAAGTTCCAACTGTAATTCCAAAAAAATAATTTACTTGGTCATATTTTAATTCCTGTTGAACCAAAACCTCAGTATTTCTGAATTTCTTGACCTAACACATAAAAAATTAATTTTCCAGGTTTCAAGGAAACCCAGAAAAGGTTACATTTCATTACATTTAATAAAATAAAAAAAGGGGGGGAAAAAGGACAATAAAGCAAGGGCAGTAAATGGCTTTGTTACGAAACTTCCCTAAGACTATAACTTTTAGGTTTTATTTGCCACTATTGCAGTATTTGCTATCACGGTCCTACAGAAACTTAGATATTTTACTGGGAGATAAACAAAGAACTTTCTGGCTGTAACTCAAATAACTCGGAGACAGCCATCTTAACTCCTGCACTTTCCTGTTTATCTTGCATCTCACACGTACTTACTTTTTTTGTCATAAACGTTCCTTTTTCCCAATGCATATTTATTTCAGTAGGATGACAAGCGATGACAACGTGATTGTTGGAATCAAAAGATTTTTGAAACTATCTTATTAGGCTTAATTTTAACCTGACATGAAAGCAAGTAAACATGTTTCAGTTCTACCATTACTCCAGACTGCTTTCAACTCAGTACTAAAACAGGCTACCTGGCTGCTTTGTTTTACTAAAAATCTCTGTTAATATTTCTCCTTATGCTAGCCTTGAGTTTACTGGTTGGTAGATTTTTCTAATTCTATTTTTACCCGCCCCACTTCACTCATATAAAGATCATGATTGATCCTATATGGGCTAACGGAATTTCATCATGAAGGAGTTTAATCTTAAACATAAAGGAAAAGATTGGTCTTGTGAGTAAAATATAAACCTGAGTCACTCAAGACTTGCATTTAATTTCTCTCCTCTTTTACCACAGTTTGTGGTGACTCAAAGTAATTTTATCCTCTTTCGGTTCTCCATCTGTAATATCAAAATAATACTTTCTTTTCCCTACTCCTTTTATTTGCAGTGGCTTGATCTCAAGGTAATAGTGTAAAACATTTATTTTTTACTTAAAACAATATAAAATAATCTGGAAAAAGAACGTAGTATGGATGCCAACACTTCTGCTCTGTGCAGCACAGAGGGTTAAAAATAATTAAAAAGTTACTGTCTCATTTATGTTGTCACAGTCTAGATTTGTGGTGTTCTCTAAGTCCAACATTTAATTATAATTCCACTTGAATGAAAACCTACTCAGTTAAAAATTAACATTTTTTCTCAAGTGTCTCAGACTGTCAGTCTTCTTGGATGATACTTATTTAATGTTTCATGGTATTTTTTCAACTGATATTTTCACCCTATGCTATTGCTAGGAAACTGTTGCAACTACTAGTAATCACAGAGAGTTGTGCTGCACCTTTACCTTTATGGTATGCTCAGCCAAGCATAATCTCCTGTGGTGAGACTGAAAGAACACAGATTTATATTTAAATGCTCAGAGTTTCTGTGAGAAAAGAGGCATGAAGAGGTACTAGTTGAGAAGGCACATGGATAAGCAATGACTCCACTCTGCTATGTTCTAATTGGTTCAGTTACAGGAGTACAGGACAAAATGAAACCAATAAATCAGTGCAAGCACAGCAGATGAAGAGTGATTATAAACACTAATATCTTTCCAAAGTTCCTGCAAGAGTGGCACAGAAACCATCTATAACTATGGACTTGCATCTGTAAATTAAATCTAACCTTCAGAGATTTTCATTGTGTAGCTGGGAAAGGAGGAATTAATTGGCAAAGTCATTACTAAAGCATTTTTATTTTTGGTGCCACAGTAAGGAAGGATTTTTCCTTGTGAATGCAGGACATGCTACCAGTACCCTGTACTTACTTGCGAACACTAAAAAGGAACCTTGAAGCTAATAGTCTTACACATTACATGCAGAGATAATGCTGTGCATAAATCTTTGCAACTCTTTCTGTTACAGAGACACCTGACATCCCACAGTTAAGCTGCAGTCTGAAAAGAGATAATACCGGTGAATATATGAAACTGAGTAATCAGTGTAAGACTTGATTTTCATTAGGTTTTTAAATTTTCCAATGCATTTAATAGAAGACCTCAAACTGATGTCCCTTGATCTTCATTGATTGTTACATTTTTTAAAGTATCGACCAGCTACATTGGATTTGGCAGAGAGGTCTTTAGGAGGACTTTTCAGCTATTTCAGGAGCAGTCACTGTATTTGTCTCTTGTATAGTTGTACTTGTTTAAATACAATTAATAGAAAGGGCAGCATAGGTCAAGATGTGGGGTGAGCAACACAAGATACCTGGCCTCTACTTAAGTAACAAACTCTGCAGCCATGAAGTCCTAAAGTATATATCATGTCAGCCATCACTAATATGAGGAATGTGGAGATCTCTTTTGTCCCCATAGGGAATCTGGGCATACTATGTTTTTCAGTCATATTTTATGCAACAGCACAGAAACCCTTATGCGCAGCTTCCTGAAAGATTAAATATTTCCTTCTCCTATTTCTACTGACTGCCAGTCAGCTTTCCTTTATTCAGTATCTGTTCCCAGTCAAGCCTCAAAAATGACTCCAAGGAGTCCTAAAAGGACTTGAGTGTTACAGGGCTTGTTGAGCACACTGTCTGCTTGACAAAGCCTTGAAGGAAATGAAAGGAGCTGATAATGTAAGTCACCTAATGATAACTTAACCTTTTTATCTTCATCTGTGCATGAGTACTGTGTCATTAACAAACTGACCTTACACCAAGACCATACCATGCAAGCCAAAGCCCTTCAGGATTACACCTTGCTTGCCTGTCTATGTTCTACTGCATAACTAAGGTCCTATGTAATTATCTTCATTGGTGAACCTGCAAGTGTGTGAATTTCTCTGCTCGCAAATGAATGTTAATTTTTTTTTATTTTTAATTTCATACAGTATATAAAACCTCAGGCTGAATGTAAGTGGAAAGATACAATATACTCAAAAGTTTTCCAAATGTTAACACAAAAGTGTTCCCAGAAACAAATGGAAATTGAAAAACATTTTATTTTTAAACTAGAAGCATGCAGAGCCTACGTAAGTGACTAATAAACTAACCATCTACCAGGACAGTTCAAGTATCCTGCCAAGCCTTTAAATTTTAGTTCTCTCCTTAGCTACAAATATTTCATGTGCTGCTACAAACCATCAAAGTAATTTAGAACATCTGCAGAACAACTCCAGACCTGTTCTGCATTTGAAGGAGGAAAAAAAAAAAAAAAAGCTCTGCATCCCATTTCTTTTAAGTTATTTAGGGCCTTTCTTTAGGTCTGAAACTATCTGCATAGAAATAGATGTTTCCAGGTTAAAAACGTAGACAAGATTTTTGGTTCAGTTACATACGTTTGCTTTTTATATATGCACGGTTCTAAGATAAGGGTGTCCTTTAATTTTACATGTCTCCCTAAATATTTCTATGTCAGTTCCATTTCAACATCACCAGGAATTGTTTATTTCTTGGATGTTAACAACAAAGACTGTCTTTCTCTGAACTGCTCTGTCAGCCCAGTAGGTCATGGGAGGAGAGGCTGCAGGCCGTGGCCTCGAGTACCAAGTAACACCCATATGCTAGGCTCCCTTGCCCTCTCTCAGATTTGTCTTCCTACATGGCAGGGGCCATGTTAGTCCTCTTAGGCAATTAAGTTTTGTTGTCTGAGAACTTTTGCTGTCCCATTTCAGCAGCTGTTTCTTCGGGTCAGGTTTGGATTTTTTGGTTTGCTTGGTTTTTTGTGGGTTTTTGATAGTGGCTTGGTTTTGGTTTTGCTTTTTTTTTAATGTTTACCAGAGCTGCATGCTTTCCCAGTATGTTGCTCACCTGGAGCATGGCAGCAGAGAGCTAGGGCAGAGAGCCTGGGCTGTGAAGGTCTGATGGCTTCAGCAGTCAAGAGGCTCACTTTGACAGAGGTGCAAGCTGACTGAACTTTCACCAATGGTGGTGAAACCAGCTCATGGTAAACAGTGTTCTCCACTGCTGAAAATGCTGTTGCTGGTTCTCCCAGAATTCAAGGCCAACTCAGTCCTGCCAGTCCAAACTTTCCCAGGCCCTGGACCTCTGGAGGATCAGGGGAAAAATATCAACAGTGCTGACATCAGTAAAGTTAGTGCTTCTGCCTTCTTCCTTAGACAAAAGATCACACAGGAAAACTTGACATTTCAGTTGGGCTTCCTCAAACTGGCTGCTGTAGTTCCTCTCCCTTCCCTAGTACCTTTGTTCAGCTGGTGACCAAACCCAGGGCAAGGAGAGAGTTCAAGCATCAACCTACACAATGTCACATGCAACCAAGCAGCAACACAATGTGTAGGTGCAAAATAAGCCCAACTTCCGTTTGTGAGGTCTTACATGGATGAATGGTGGAGTCATCCATATTAGGTGGAGTCATCCGTATGGAATAACCTCACCTACATGACACAAAGAAAAGCTGATCTATCTCCTGATAGACCCTACTAGGGTGCCCAGATTTCAAGAAGCAAAGGTTCATGGACACTTTCCTTCAGACCTCTTCAAACTCTGCATGCAGTAGGAACATTCAATACAGGGGGGCAGATGAGACCTATTATAAAGTAACCCTCTGCCTCCTCCCCCCATAGTATGTATAGGCTGAACTGAAGTAGTCAGCACCGACTGCAGTGATTTAAGAGATGTGCTCCTACTGTGCCATGCTACCTGCTAACATAGACATAGCCAGTGATGCAGCTAGTGGTGCAGTTCCTTCTGAGTGAGTACTAAAATGGCATCCTAGTAAGATGTCAAGGGAAGGAGTATTGTGAAAATGTACTGTTTATGTGACAACATGAATGATTACAAGATCCCATTACACTTTTGACAAGTTTATGAATGTTAACCACAGTATTCTGGCCCAGTCCCAAATCTAGTATTTACAACCTGCTCACCCAGATTCCCTCCTCGTTTCTAATTGGAAACATTACAGTTCACTTCTTGCCCTGTGGCATTATCAAGTGCATTTTTAAATAACTCCCTCATTTCATCACATTTCCTAAGAGGTTACATTTCTGGACTGAGCCAGAGAATTGTTCAATATAATTTATATAAGTTGATGAAGTGCTCTGTAAGGAAAGACAAACTAGTATTAAGAATGTATAAAATTGCCCCTGTAACACTAGCTTAAACCAGAACTCTAGCCAGTTTATGGGGGAGAGAGGAAAGAGTTTGGGTAGCTGGGCAAAACTTTTCTACGTGGCAATTCACTAATGAATATATCTCTTTAGAAAGTAAAATACTGTAGTAAATAGAGTGGAATGTTCAAAGGCAAGCAATTTAAGTAATGTGAAGAGTGTACTTGGCCTAACACACGGCTCAAAACTGAGGTGAGGACATCTGCCACATTAAAGCAATATCTGGCACATTAAAGGTGCTAATAATGAACACGACCATTTTAATTATATTACTAACAAAAATCTGATGGTTGAAACTCACCTGATGAAAGCAACATCGTTGGTATCCAACACTTAAATCCCACTTAAATACTGCCATGATGGTTTAAGTGATTCTGAAGTAAAACAAACACCTGGCCTGTACTGAGGCACTGACACAAAACTTGTTGGTAGCAGAAGTTCTTTTGGAATAGAAACAGAATATAACACTATCTGTTTTGTTGGGTTTTTTAAGCAAAAAACAAAAAGATCCTCCCATAATGATTGTGGTCTGACTTTAATTGTGCTCTCGAAAAAAAAACTTTGTAGAAGGCAGATGAAATTGTGAAAATTTTAAGTATTTTATAATGTTCTTTGAAAATTACCCTGAAAATCTCAAACTAAATGTAATGAGAGAACATTCTCAGATGATACATGCAGCACCATATTCTAGGATACTTAAATAACATTTATACAGAACATGAAGAGAACAGAAAATATCAATTTCTATGAACTCATTATAACATTCAACTCAGTCAAATCACAGATCCATCAATCAGCTACTAGAAGCTTCTATTCCTTAATTTCCTGGAAAAAGGACATCTTGGTGGTACATATTTCTGGGACAGGCACTTTTCATACATCCATCAGCTGAATCACAATTCAAGTGATTTTATTTAGCTATTTATCCCAGGTAACATGACAAACCTGTCACTAGGGATCATGACTTCCAAGCATAAATTTACAATGCCAAGACCTGATTTCTGCAGTAAACTTCTAGAAGACTACCAGCTGGGACCCAACTCTGGATGAAAGATGGAAGATTAAAAATAAAAGTGACTCTGCATCTCATGGGACTGATAAACAACACCACGCAATAATCATATCAATACAAAATAAAATGTTACATTCCAACTTTACCATCATAAGCCCTTCACTTCTCCTTTTCATTTGCTCGACGAATTTTCAAACAAATTGATCTGGGGAATCTGTCTTCTAATTTTGGTCTCTGTGGAGTGAAGAGTTTTTTCCTAATCTTCAGCAGAAGCTATTTTCCTGGTTTGGAGCTCTTTATGCAGTTGGCTTAGCCATGTGCTTCTGCCACCAAAAGAACCTCAACCAGAATCCAACAATATTTGAACAGATAATGCTCCACTTGCAGTAAAAAAGAAAAATAGTACTGCCATCAAGGGCAATGGTACTTGGAATGCATCATCTTCCTGTTTCCTAACATAAGTAGAACAGTCACATTCATTTAACTAAGAGAAGAAATATGCATTGAGCCTGGATCTTACTGTTCTTACTCATACAATTCCTCATTGAAAAAAAGAAAATAAATTGGAATTAATTAATTGTGCTTATGTACAAACAATGGAGAATAGGTCTCTAGCCATTCAACAACCCTAAATAAATCTGGCATTCTCTTATAAGCTTGCCTCTTCTCCATCTTGCTCTGTCATCGTGGTCTGACCACTGACTACATACTCTACAGACTTACAATTTATAAATTTTTTAAAAAATAAAATGTTGAAATTGTCAGTTAGTTGTCTTCTACCACAGCCTCTGATGTCGAGATAACACACTACAGTCCATCCACTTAGAATCACAGAGATGATGATGCTGGAAGGGGCCTCTGGAAATCATTTAGACCAACCCCCCTGCTCACAGCAGGGTCAGCTACAGAAGGTTGCGCAGGACTGTGTCCAGCTGGGCTTTAAATTTCTCCAAGGACGCAAACTCCATAACCTTCCAGTGCAATGTCTCCAGTATCTGACCACCTCCATAGTAAAAAAGGTTTTTTCTTATATTTAAATGGAATTTCTTGTATTTCAGTTTGTGCCCATTTCCTCTTGCCCTGACACTGGATACCACTGAGAAAAGTTTGGCTTTGTCCTCTTTATACCCTCCCATCAGGTATTTCTATGCACTGATAAGATTGTCCCTGAGTCTTCTCTTCTCCAGGCTCAACAGTCCCAGTTCATTTCTTTGTTTTTAATTCAACTTCTTTTTCAAGTTTACATTATCATGACACCAGCCAATAAATGACAACATAAAAAGGGAACATGTTTAATTTTCAGTATTAGTAAAACTGAAACACTCAAAAAAGGAAAGTTCAGACAGCTATATCACTACCTTATTTGTATACATGAAACACAGCACAACTAATGAATTGAAGATTAATGCTAGATTTAAAAGATGATGAAAGCATCAGCTACTGCTTTCCAGGGATTTAAAAAAAAAAAGACTTTGGATAATGTCTACAAGGCCTGTATATCTAATGATGCTTCTAAAGGCCAAGGCTTCCTTAAAAATGGAGTACCCATATACTGCTGGAAGAATGCATATATACATAATTTGCAGACTTAGGATATTTTTTTAGCATTTTATAGTATCATAGACTATCATATATTATCATAGATTACAAAGTCTTTTATCAATTTTAAAATTTTTACAAAGATGACGAACTAGCATTGAATGAGAGGGAGAATATGGATTCATTTACCCAACTCCTCACATTCTAAGAGATTTTATAAATGAACATTGTAATAAAAATACATGGATTGAGCTAGAAATGAGAATGAGCCTTCAACTGCTTTAAGTACTTCTCTTCTTTTTGCTATGCTTTCAAGTCCCCTGCAAAGAAAGCTCAATGAATCCAGGTTCATAGAAAAGATTAAGGTTGATATGAAACAACAAAAATGTGTGGTAATATCCATGTTCCCCTAAGGCGCTAGCAGGGTTTGAATGACTAGCCATTACTTCCATAGAGATAAACCCCACTCTCTTGAGCAAAACTTAGAGTGAACTCTGTAACAGGATCAGAATGAAGCAAAAGCTTTAGTAGAAACAAGAAAGAAGATGAAATGTTCCAAATAAAAATTTCGTAATTTGAATTCATAAGCCTTATGTTTGCTTATTCTATGTTTTTTTTCTTTATTTAATAGTTTACTATTCATTTTTAAATTGAGATTACACTGTGGTCTATTCACCTTCACAGAGAAGGCAGGTCTTCTCTGCGTACAATGCAAAAACTTGGGGATTAAGTGAGGGGAAGCAGAACCTTGAGTCAACTCCATATTCCCAACAGCCCAGCTGACAACAGAGAGAAAGAATAACTGGATACTGGAAACACTGGCCAAACATTTTCCATTACAGAACATACTAAGCCCCCTGATGTGACACATTTGTGCAAGCTCATTCTAAATGTAATAGCACTGTGCTGAGCAGTATTTATTTATATACAGAATTATTACAGGTGTGCACTCCTTCCTATAGCCTCCCTATAAAACACATGCACAGGCATGCACACAAAGAGAAAGCAATACAGTAGTGAAGAAATTTCCCATCTTTATCCCTTCCCTCCTATATAATGAAATAGATCTTCAGCTCTAGCTAAAAGCTCATTCACAGTTCTCTCACATTCAAATTTTTCGCCTTGCTAAAATAATGATCAGTGCAGAGCTCTCAAGCATAAAAAAACTCTTCTGATCAGGAAAGTGAATTTCACATTACATTTCTGAAAAGCAGAATAAATTAAAGGTTTAAACAAGACATACAGAAAGGAGAAATCAGCAAGCTATCATTTTGAGAATACAAACACATATACAACATGCATACATCAGAACTGGCTTTGAGTTTACACACTGGTGTGCAAAATGAGCAGTGTTTATCCCTGTAAAACAAGAAATCACACTCCTTTCTTTGTGGCAAACAGCCATAGGAATATTTAATTATTTCCAGTATCTTTCTGTCCCCTAATCAGTATATGTATGTGCCTCCACATACTCATACTTGTGCACTTCTTCCTCACAGTGATTAAATGGAGTGGAAAATTGATGTCTAGAATGACCCTTCCTAAAAACAGTATCTTTTGACCTGAATGTAACAGTGTAAATTGCCGGGTGGGCAATGCTAGCAACCCTGCTGTTTTTCTGAGAATATACTTCCTGACTGCCACATACAAGTTGTAGCACCCCTATCTGGGTTCACCATGCACAGTACTTACGTGATGGTGTCAATCATATCCAGTCCCATTTCAACACAGCAATGGGCATGATCTGTTTTGGGCTGGGTCAATCCTGATACACAGTAGTAACAGTCCCCTAGGATTTTTATTCTTCTGCAGTGGTTTTCCTTTAATAAAAACAGAATGGGAAAAGTTATACTATTCATATAAATAGTCCAATATTTACAGGATAAAATCTTCTCCAATACTATGCAGTCATTCAGGGAATCCTTTTGTGGTCAAATGAAGTAATCTACAGTTCATGAAATCTGGGTTCCCTGTACAGAACAGCTGACATACACATATTTGTTAGTTTATTTATTTATAAATAAGACATGTACTGGAGATCAGCCCTGCATTGCTCAACACTCATGGGGTAACATTGCTTAAAACTATAGTTCTGAACAAATATTATTCCCTTGCTCTCACATTAGGTCAGTATGAATTCAAGATTTGCAATGAGACTTCATTTCTGTATGAATCCAAACCAAAGGACTGAAGCCAAACAGCTACTGAATATGAGGAAATGTTTGTATTCTGAGAAGCTTTTGTTTCAAATGCAGTTCCAGCTTACCAGGAAAGGTGATGTATTTATCTGTAAAGGTATGCACATTTGTGCATCACCAATTCATAAATCACAATTTACAACATAGCATGATCAGTGTAAATATGACACACTTGCAGACCAGAAAATAGAGGCAGTCTGCATTACCATCAAATTTATCTCCGGTTTGCATACAGTTTAACTTCTACAGCCAAAGAGATCTGGCTAAGTCTCTCCCATTCTGAAAAAACAATGATTGCATGTGATAATTGCTACATCGGTCCGAGTAGAATGTTTATTACTTAAAGAGAGAGCACGTAGCAAAATACCTTTAGCAAAGCAGTGCCTTTAACTAATAAACTATGAGGAGACATGAAGAGATGATGGTATCCCTTGCAGCTAGACTGTGACAACTTCTAACCATTTAGAGTATAGGACAGAAAAGTAAATAATCTGATTAAATGAATCCAACTTACACAGCTGGGACTATGCCAGTAAGTGCCATGAAAAATTAACTGTTGTGAATATGATGAGAGAGGATTAACAAAAAATATGATTCCTCTCCCAGCAGTGTGCTATGTAGACTTCAGTGGCACAGAAAGGGAGAAAAAAAGGGGTGGTAGTGGTGGTGGAATTTAAAATTTCTGAAAAAAAATTACCTAATCATACTGGTTCAGCTTCTCATACAGGCACATATTCTTACTCAGTCTTCTACCTACAAGAATCAAAGCCTTCCTGAGTTGACCACACTCTCCACATCACTACCCATATTCCAGCTCAGAAGCGATAGTTATGCCTACAGCGATTCCTTTCTCTCTGACATGACTTATAGTCCCCCCAAATGTTGTTATTACAGTCTTCCAGGTGCAGGCATTCCCACGCCTGTCTTCTTTATAAATGGTTCCGAGTATTGAACAAATATTATAAAATGAGAATTACCTCTGTTCAGGCATGTAAGAAGGTGCACTCACATTTCGTTTTATAAATTAAACAGTAAATTCAGATCTTGAAACAAAGAAGAGAGCCATCTTTTTGCATATGCTTAACTAGCAGAAAAGGCTTTTCTAAGATTGACTCCTTAACATTTCTTCTGCTGTACAGCAGGATTTTAAATATACCACTATTTATCATTGCTAATATATATTTTAATGAACGCAAACATAATTATTCTAGAAGCATTCTCACCAAGGCCTTGGAGTATTCCTGTAGCCTATAGCCACAAAATGCCTCAACTATTTTACTTAGAGTTTTAATTTGGTATTTTGAGATCCTTGGCTAAATGGTATTATATCAGTAAAATAATTATTGATGCACATAAAGTAATATGCAGACCTCAAAATCTATCCTGACACAAAACAGGCCTTCCAACTCAAGGTTTTTGGACAGAAACCACTAAGTTTTTTAAAAGAAACCACTAAGTATTTAGTAGAAACCACTAAATTATACTGGAAAATAAGCCATTTTTTTAGAAATTGTGGGCAAATCTTGAAGCAGTAGGGGGTACTCAGTAGTGAAGGCTGAAACCTAATAAATCCAGTTTTGCCCCACACCTTACAATCCTCGATAAAGCCCTTTTCATCTCTCAGATTTGGTATGCATGATTTGTGGCCAGGCAATGACTATTTGACCAAGCTGAAAGTTATTCAGAAAAGCCATTTCAGTAATCTGGGGTAGACAATATGTATCTGTTAATCAGTCAGTGTTCTCTCCTATTCAGTGTCTAACTCCAAAATGGCTCACTTCTAATGACTTTGTTTATGGAGCTGTACTACACATTTTATAACGGGGTACGCAAAATTACTGTCAGACTGGCACAGCACAGTTTAGCAGCCTGGTGGATAGTTTAAGAAAGGGAAAAAACAGAACAGAGCTTGATCCATTACCACTTTCCCAAGTCAGTTTATTACTTGTGCAGGAGAAAAATAAAAGAAAAAGAAAATAAGGACTACAGAATTTTCTAGAGATATTAATTTTGATGGAAGACATATGGCTAAATTACCTGCCCTTTTTGAAACCATCACTCTGTTCCTTATCAGAAGTTATCTTCACTGTCCCTATTTATAATAATCAATTAATATACAGTAATCTCTAGCAAAATAATTTGTTTTCTTTTTCTTGACACGTGAAGCAGACTTCCACAAACTTCCAGCTTTGTAAGAGCAATCTTTTTAAGGACTGATATGCAAGTTGACACAACAAACCCTTTCCCTCTCTTTGTCTTGTTTCCTCAGCAACTTCCAAAGAAGCCCTTGACTCAGCAATATTTTTCACGTTTGTGACAGTGATGAATTAAAGTGTGATCATTACAAATTCTAGTCATAGTTGATAAAAGCAATGTCTGTTGAGAAACGGCTGATAATTTGGTTTTATGCACATGATAAAAAACACCAGAGATTGCTAGCCCTGCATTAGCCAAGCAGCCTGCCCACCTGCAGTGCCTTACTGAGAGACGTTTCCAAGTGGATCTGCAGGATTTCCTCTGGCACAACTGTCAGTCACAGGGTTTGTCAGTGTGAAGTGGAAGCCCAGTTCAGAAAGCAGAGGATACTTCAAAGTTGCTAAGAGCTTTCTTTACACTTTCAAACAAGCACTTTATAAAGCAGTTCATGCTACTACCTGTTAGGGGGAATGGGGTTGGGGTGAGGGGGACTTCTGTTTCAAACAACTCTCTGTTTTTGCTGCAGTTCTTTATTTTATGGTATTTTGCAGAAAGAGTGAAGTCTGCCAACTTAGACTCCAAAACTGGAAATTCAGACCATTAACTCCATATTCTTCTATTATACAAGTCAAATATTGTTCTGTACACTCAGGATATGGCGTTTTTTTAATAAGAAGTGAAAAGAATTTACATTTTTAAAATATCTATCTATCTATCTATCTATCTATCTATCTATCTATCTCAAAAAAGGTTGTCTCAAAGAAATAACAAAGTTTAAGGTGCTTTCAGACCTCTCCCAGCAGAACACATAAGCAGACAGCTAGGTGTTCTCTTGAACAGAGAGATTGTACTGTGCAAAGTGTTTTAAAGGAGGATCTTTCTCACATGTCAGATTGCAGCAATTCTTATTGTTGCTGCTGGGTTTTCGTTTTTTTTTGGCGTTTGGATTTTGTTTGTTTGTGTGTTGTTGTTTTTTTGTTTTGGTTTTGGTTTTGGTTTTTTTTATAGTCCATTCAAGTAAGTAATTGTTGCATGAACAAATCCAAAGTCAGTCAGGGATGCTTAGTACATTATTTTTATTTCTTGTAACACACTCTGGTAGGAGAAGAGCCTCTTTAAAGCTTTTATTTATTTTAGATAAGGCATATGCTAATGCTCTGCCTTCTCTCACTGCAACAATCTATGTATTTCTACATCATGGTATGTGGGTACCTGTCAAAGTGAGCTAAAAAGGAAGGTCAGATAGATAACAATTTTAAAAAGCAAGATTTTAAAAGCTAAATATTGAACTTCTCTCTGTCATATCTCTAATAACTGCAGTGGAATTACACCAAGGATGAGTCTGACCCCATGTGACTTAATATATTTTATGCTTGTTATACACATCCATTTATTTTTCTGCAAGCCTGCTAACAACCTGATTTGCAGGTGTACTTTTCAGACTTTTACTGTTTTACCCTCCTGGAACCACAATCTGTGAGTAGGAGGGATTTTATTTATCCATAGATTAGAAAGATTCTTTTTTGCTCTTCCTAGTAATAAAAGCTGCATCAACTAAGGTACCTAAAAAGATTTTTTACCATATTCAGCCAATTTGGATTTAGTTATGCTGTGTAGAGTAAGAGAAAATATTAATAAGGCCTATAAAAAGACTCATAAGCAGAGATTCCTGCTTCCCCTAACTCGGACCCTACCAGACCTACACTCTGCTAGAATGCCCTTGGACATGAGCAGTAGTAACATTTAGTTTTGTTTAGGATAGAAAAATGTGAACAAGCGTTTGGTCACTACCTATGATGCTTAGTGACTGTAAAGTTAAAGTCCTAAAAAAAAAAAAGGAAAAAGAAAACCAAAAGTAACACATGTCCAGGTTCAGCTACTTAAGTGTTGGGGTAAAAGGGAGGAGACCTATTAGGCCTGGACTTACACTGAAGGCTTTACTCTCTCAGGAAAGCCTTTGGCATCCTCACCAAACCTCAGACTTCAGCATCAGTGAGAACTCTGGGTATTGCCCCTGCATAGCTGCAAATTAGTACAAGAGCAGTACTGCATGCAGCAGAAGAGTGGAAGGAGATGCACTGGCAGCACAGGGAGCAAGCTCTTGAGCTCAAAACCCCTTCATTCTTCCCCCATCCATTCACTGCCTGAAACTTTGAATCTGTGGGGGAAAACAAACATTGCCTTACTCCCCGAAAAAACCAGTTAGCTAAGTGTTTCTTCACATATTGAAGAGAAGTCTTGGGTAGAGGGAAACCACCAAAATGCAAATCTTTGATGGATCAGTTTTCACAAAGAGTAGAATTAATTCTGGGGGATGTAGTGGTGAACTACGAGGGCTGAAGAAGGAGTATACACTACTCTCCTGGCCCTGCCACTGCTGTTAAGAGCTTCATCACTGGGGCCAGGCAGTGCCACAGGGGGGGCATGGTCACCCTCCCTTACAGACGTTCAATCAGCCAAATGGAAGAGCAGCGACCCTGAGGAAAGGACCCATCACAGAATTACTTTTGTGTTTCATTCCCATTCATATTTTTCCTCTTGTTTTCCTTCCTTTTTGGTTTATCAGTCATTTTCTTTTGGAAAGACCAATTCCAACAGCTTCCTTTGAGCAGCCTGCTGTGCTTATAGCTGAACTGTTTGTATCAGGTAGACAAAGGGGATCCAATTTTTAGTTCATATAATCAGCATGGCATGGATTTCAGAGGAACTACACTAATTTATACCAGCTGTCCCTCTAATCCACAGAGACCTAAGCCATAATTCAATAATCCAGGCTAACCACATCACAGTTACAGTCCTTTCTTAGTTATTACAATATAAAATGACTGCTTGAGGAAAAAAATGCAAAGCACCTCTAGAACTCCCCAAAGATGTAAAATAGCAATAAAATGCATTCCTTAGTTATCTCTCTTCACAAACCTAGAACTTCATTCTGTTTCCAAGGAGTTCTTGAGGGAGGACAAGATAGGATTCACCACTGTTACCACTGCAGCTTATTTTCAATGTATTTAGCATGTGCAGCATACTTAATGTTTATAGCACTTTGTGCCAAAGTGCTATTAAACTCGACAGAAAATTGCATTACAAAGCTTTGAATCATTCTGGAAGTTAACAGAAATTTATCTATATTACAGATGTGTACAGAGACACAAAAGACACTTGCAGAAAGAATAGTATTTTCTACTACATCCTCTGAAGATGAAATTATGTCTCTAATCCATTTCATTAAATTAACCCATTATATTGGAACAGAAGTGCAAAAAACCTATGTTTCAGCTATCATGCTGTATAAATATATGCA
The DNA here is from genome assembly GCA_008921705.1 of Burhinus oedicnemus. Classification (NCBI taxonomy): domain Eukaryota; kingdom Metazoa; phylum Chordata; class Aves; order Charadriiformes; family Burhinidae; genus Burhinus; species Burhinus oedicnemus. The sequence continues at coordinate 204,234 of VFFE01006736.1, read as the reverse complement.
TTCATGCATATATATGTGCACCTATAATATGCACAGGCACACAGGCAAATTTATCTACATTCTCTTGCATATATACACAACATATGCAATAAGTGCAAATTTTAATATTCATCCTCTGGACTACTGATATACTAACCAAGGTGACTCAGCCTGACAGTTATGGGTCAGACACCAGTTCTGAGTGCCCTCTTTCACCAGATTTGAACACAGACTGGTAGAAGATATCTGGGTGTTGATACCTGTTCTCGGCTCCTTCCTTTACACAGAGGTATAGGGAATTCCTTACTGCTCCAAGAGCCTTTGGAAAGGCATAGTACAGTGTTCTACTGTTAAGGAAATGGTGAAGGACAAGCCACCTTCCTTCAGTGTCATAGAAGAAAAGGCAGTGAGTGAACTGGATGGAGTTTGTTGGAAGGCTGTACAGTGCAACTAAGCAATATCATATTAAGTTCAGTGCATGGTGAGAGGGAGAGATCCTTTGTAAGATATGTTTACATTTTTGATATTTACACTTTCCTACTATATTTAATTGCCTTATAAAATTAAACAAAAATTAAAAATCTTTCTATTTTTTTTCTCTCAGCTCTGTAACTCCGTTTTGTGCACCGAAGAGCTTTTGAGAAAAACAAATCCAAAAACATTGCAGGAGAAGGACAACCCAGTGAAAGTCTCTTAGATGCAGTGAAAGTCTCTTAGATGCAGAAGTATTCACAAAAGATACAGCTAGGTGCAGGAAAAGATGAAGAAATGGTTTTAGATTCACATGCAAAACACTCCTTGGAGCCCTACTTTGAATCCCCTTTGAAAGGGCCCTCTTTGTGTGCTGATAAAAAGTGAGCCTATTTAGGCTCACTTCTAACAGCTAAATCTGTGAAAATCATAGAATCACAGAATCATAGAATGGTTTGCGTTGGAAGGGACCTTTAAAGATCATCTAGTTCCAAACCCTCTGTCACAGGCAGCAACATCTTCGACTAGATCAGGTTGCCCAAAGCTCCATCCAACCTGACCTTGAACACTTCCGGGGATGAGGTATCCACAACTTCTCTGGGTAACCTGGTCCAGTCTCTTACCACCCTAGTCATAAAGAATTTCTTCCTCATATCTTATCTAAATCTACTGTCTTTCAGTTTAAAAACCCTGCCCCTTGTCCTGTCACTATAGACCCTGGTAAAAAGTCTATTGCTGACTTTCTTATAAGCCCCCTTTGCATATTGAAAGGCCGCAATAAGGTCTCCCTGGAGCCTTCTGTTCTCCAGGCTGAACAACCCCAACTCTCTCAGCCTGTCTTCACAGCAGAGGTGCTCCAGCCCTCTTATAATTTTCGTTACTCTCTTCTGGATGCACTCTAACAGGTCCGTGTCTTTCTTGTGCTGGGGGCCCCAGAGCTGGATGCAGAGTTTACTCATCCCATCTGCAACGTTCATTAATGACAAACAGTAATTTCATTTATTTTACATTTTTCAATAAAACTAAAAGATTTGCCAACATGGTTTCTCTGTGCAGTATCCAAATCTGTTTTAATAACTATGCTGAATGTGGGCCACAATATGTGAGAGATTATTGAAGCCAGCTTATCAGATAAACTTCATAGTCAAATCCTGAGTATAATGAATTGACATGGAAATTACAACCAGCTCCATCACAATGCAGTGTGCCAATAGTGATAATACACTTTTGAAAACTCTCTAGCCCATTAGAAAATTTCATTGTATCCTGTCAATTACTGCACACACATTTTAACATTTCTTTTCACCCAGGTTTTGAACTGTGGGTTTAAAAAGTGAAACAACTATTTTGACAAGCTTTTATTGGAATAATGCCTGCAAATAGTAACTTTTCCAATTTACACTAGTTCTTGCACATCTGATAGTCCCAGCACAAAAAAAAACTTGAGAATGAGCTAACTGCAATACTCCATAGAGTTAATTTAGCAGGGTAATGGAGACATACTCATGGCAATAAACAATTAGTAAAGATTTAACAAGAAGAGCTTCTAAAGAGTGGCAGAAATAATAATAAAGGAAAACAAATCTGATTACAGTATAAGAAGTACCACAGAAAATGGCTTGGTAGGCTCTGACTGAGGAAAGCTGGCCATCTCCAGATGAGGATATCTAAGCTTGTAATTTAGTAATGTGTTTGTGAAGTCATTACAAATTATCCACCATCATGGGTACATATCATACATGAACAAACGTAGAGTTCTTCAGGACAGCTATAAAAAAGAAGATATTTTGCTTCAAATGTTTTCCCTCAATTTTGTTGACAATTATACATTCTGACCTGCAATAACCTACTGGTTCTTGGCCTAACTTTTCTGTGCATTCTCATTCTCACAATCAATTTCTTCCCTACTCTACATGGAGAGTAATTTTACAAAACCAGAAGGTTAAATGTTTTTAGTCCTGGAGAGTAAGAACCTATTTAACAGTTATATATGTTAATTTACTTGGAAATGAAAAAGGATTTTAGCAAGAATATTTTACACAATCATCATGACTGATATGCATGCTTGTCTCCTTTCCAGCTTTCATTAAGTATCCTTTAAGATGCTGTCTTTTTATGAAGAGGAATATCCCATGAGAAACAAGTCTAAAACAAATATACTACAAAATGTTGAAAAACTAAGCTCTAAATTTCAGGAAATTGATATTTTTCCAGATTCGTCTGGGAACAACAGAATAGAGGAGATTTTAAAAAACTGTCACATTTGTGCACCAACAAAAGTATGAAATTCAGTCATGCTCCAAACAAAAAAGCATAGGAAATCTTCAAGACCTAATCGCTGGAAATAGCCATTCCTCTCCATTTGTCAGAATTAGCAAAAAGTGACAGCATGAGAAGAACTAGCAAGATATTGTGTACAGCTGGCTATAAGGAAAGAAGTTTCCAGACAGATTTCCATAGACTTTAAGGAGATAAAAAGTCTGGCTTGAGAAGAGCAAAGCTGACTGCTCTGAGGATAGTGCTTCCGGACTCCAGTGCAGGAGGCATGGTCCCCCCAAGGCTGACAAGATGTCCTGACAGCTCCTCTCCTGATGCACTGCTATGTCCACAGATCTGCACATTGATTCCAGGTAGGACTGTGTGTGCAGAGAGCTAAAATATACACCTGGGTTATCAGTCAAACTGCCTCTACAACAATGAAGTGAAACAGGCACTTCTGGAGTGCAATTAGACATCCCCCTTGGATGTTACATACTGAACTCCAGGAATACTTCTCTATGCTAAATGCACAAGGAGTCAAAACAATTAGTTTCAGTACAAATGCGCACACCGCAAGCATCTGAAGCTGATCGGCATAATCCAACACAGTCCTATACAAAGATGGAAATCTCAGATTTGCAGAATACAAACGCAGGAAGAATTTGGTAATTTACCACAAGTATGCAAATCATGACAAGAGTTACGACAGAGAATCAGCATAGCAGGCACAGTATCCTCTTACCTAAGAAGTACCATGAAGGAGGTTAGGCAAGACCTAACCGCTGTGGTACCTGCCCATTTATATGCTCCTACAATACTTAAAGCGTGTGACATTATTTTCCTCCCTGGAAAACTGTCCCACAGACATTTACTTTAGCTTCACACCATACACACATCATTAGTCCCTGATCCTACAGAGTTGCAGGCATATTCATTAAGACCACTTTAATTTAAGAAAGCTTACTTCTTAGGTCTTTCTAGGAGACATCTCCAGATAGCTGTTCAGAACCAGACTCCAGCTTACGTGCATTATCTGCCTCGGTGGGATCCTATGTCTGTGCTATCAAGGGAACTCAGGGAGACAAGTATCCTTAAAATTAGCCTTTGTAAATATCCCCCTCCAGTGCACACTTACCAATTTCAACAAAGAAGGGTTAAGTGCTGTAAGTTTATATCTATGTTTTCCAGCACTAACTTTCCCATCTTACCCAGCCCACAAAACTTTGTTCATTTTATATTTAAAAAATACATCATAATTATCATCATATAAACTAAAAGCATTCTATAGATTCAATAGAATCAATTTCTTAAACTGATTGCTTCTAGGAATAAGGTAGTTCAAAGCACAGCAAAGGACTGACTGTTCTTGACACAGTTAAAAAAACAACGCAGAAGCTGATTAAAAATATTGCTTACTGACCCTTTGCCTAAGGCTCAGCTGCAACATTGTTAAGTTCAATACCTTTGAGGCTGACAGGTACAAAAAGCCACTTCAGTAACATTGAAATTTGGCAAGTAAAAATTGTTAAAAGCTAAGAAGGTAATCAGGAAAGGTTACTAAATTAAAATTGAAAGAAAAAAAAATAGACTCAGCCTACAAATACTGACAAAGCCTGAAGGTATACATAACTGCAAATGGAAAGAATAAGGAAGTGCTGTGTGTCACCCTGGCTAATAGATGAGATGCCAAAAGTGGCACAAACAAGTTAAATCTTTCATTCAGAATATCCAAATCCTCTTCTAATGATTTCCTTTAAAAACAGCCTAAACTTAATTTATCCTTATCCACTTGTAAATGGAAAGTCTTAGAAGTCCAAGATGCAGTAACGTGGAAGTTGAAAGGGAAATAACTGAATCTGTAAACCCAAATAATTAATTCTCTACATAGATTAGATGCAAGAAGTATGTGAGAAAAATCTACCAAAGAAAAGAATAATTAAAGAAGATCAAAACTTCTGTAAAAAGCAAAGCTGTTTCATTAGGATGCAGGATGCTAGAGAAATGCTTCCTCTTTTCTATTCAGATGACTTATTTTGGGTATAGGAGAATTGTACCACAAGACAGTGGAGCTGTAACCATGACAGTACCCGAGCAGGGGCATGTGCAACTCTGTGTGATGCTACATGGGTAACTGCACCCTTGAGAATGTCTCTCATTCACAGTAAATCCATGCCACAGCTAAAGCATGACAAGAAAATGCACAGTGTATTAAAGAAGACAAAGAGAAAATATACAGTGTATTAAAGCAACAAGGCACCTAGCCTAAGTGTCATGTGTCCAAGAGTTCCTTGGGAACATAAAACCAACATGATGCAAATGATTATATCTCACTAAAATTTGTCACTCTTACAGGTAAGCTGAAGAATTACAAACTGGAAGCTAGCTATAGTCTAAGCATTAATTGCAAGGCATCTAAGACCTCATGCCAATATCAATTGTTTAAAGCATTCATTGACAATATGTAATGCAGAATGACTACCATTAGGGCAAAATCTGAGACTGCACAAAGCTACTCTGCTTAACTAAAACTGGAAGAAACTGAGGAACTTCAGAAGTAACAGCCTGAACTAAGTAAACTAAGTGTGAACAGCAGATAAAATCCAATAAAATTAATGCAAAATCATTCTTTCTATTTGAACTATTCATAAGCCTTATGACAAACTTAACTAACTGCATAAGTTCAGGAAGGTGGCTTGCTATTGTTGTGTAGAGTCCCAAGGGAACCTCTGCAGAATGGGCAAACCTATCCAAAATACTTATAGAAAACCGGGGTGCCTAAAGACTGTGAAATTACAAGTACTTCAGTAACCAGACATACAAATGAACCCTGAGGCATTCATAACAGTGCTTCTCCATGTGGATTGTCTGATGTCTGTCTAGGATGAAGCTGCACTCCCACAAGGATACTAATATTGTCACTCATTTTTGTTTAGCTTTATATTTTCGAGACTCACTTTCCTTTCTTCAAAGTGACTGAAGTTGGGTCAAAGACTCAAAAGTTATTAAGGGGACCATGAAGTCCTATACAAAATACGGCTATCTAAGATTGTTTCTTTAAGAAACCAAACAGTACTATTGTGAAAACAGAAAACACGCCACCATTTTAAGTACTGTATTCTGACCACCTCTTCTCCTAACAAAGACTCAGTGACTTACGAGGTAAAATAACCTCTACAAGATAAGCATTTTCAAAAACATATTTTCTCTAAAGGTGAATAAAAAAGAAAGGACATGATAAAAGTACTGATTATTTCTAATAGGGAGTAAGAAGATCAGGAATTTTCTTCCCTTTATTAATAGAATGCAAACTTGCAATGGAGTTGAATGACAGTAAATTGAAATTTAAGGCTTGCCTTCAGAACTCCCTGTTACGAGCTGTAACTATATTTGAAGCTATTGTGACTTTTAAAAAAAGGCGTAGCATTTAAAAAAGAGCAAAACTCTTTGCCTTACCAAAAAAATCAAACAGCATATAGAAAGAGAGAAAAATCTAATGCTAAAAAGCATAAACCAGCTTCTAAATGTCAGAAGGACAAAATTTAGGATTAAATTGTCCCAGACCTCTCAACAAGAATTTTTTATGTCTGTCTGAAGCACCTGGTTCTGCTCAGCTTCAGAGCTATACTGTCAAAAAGCAAAGACTCGCTATTCCTACAATGTGTCAATGTGACAAAATGCCAAGACTCTTCATGAGATTCCCGGCAAATATATGCTGCCTTACACTTACTACACTTCCCACAGTGGTGACAGGGATTTTTTTTAAGCATTACAGTTTTAAAACATGACAATTGTTTTAACAAGGGTTGTCATGAACTGCCCCTTCCAGTTGACATTGCTTCCTAAGAAGCAGCAGCACACAGTGTGCACACTCACAGATCTACTTTAGTAGTCACAGGGAACACACCTATCACCACTACATTTTTCTTTAAAGTCCCTGCAGTTTTCTGCTACATCATTCTGAATACTAAAGCACAGCATTGTTTTAAAATCAGCCCCGTCCTCTGTTTTGTTCTAATAATGAATATCTGGAAGTTGTTTTAACCAAAAGATCAGAATCCTTCTGAAAAATTACACTTGTCAGCACATGTCTTCTGACTGTAGGACACACAATAACAAGTCTTCCTTTACAATATCAGAAGGCACCAAGGAAAGCTCATACATTCTGTCCTTAATCACACCCCGATGCAGCACAGTCTTGAACTAGAAGGACAAGTAAATAATAAATCTTTTTCACACAGCTGAAAGAAACCTTAAAATCTAATTTCAAATTTGGAGAAAGTATGCATGCAGGCTGAACAGCAAAGCTAAGGCTTTTTAGCTCCTCTGCTATGTCCGATCTGCTTCTTCGCTGACAAAAAACTGACCTTGCACCAAAAGCTGGTATCTGCCTGGTACCCTGGCCCAGGGTGTCACTGACACCTCCAGTTGGCTGCACCTGGCCACTGCTAATGGAGCAAGCATGGTGCAGTAGCCATCTCACTGGCTTTAGTGCTATGTCTCATGTCATAGGCATGTGCATTTCTGTGTGCGCATGTGTGATCTTGTCACAATAGTCCTGTGTTATTGCACTGCTTTTTGTTTCATTGTTATGATGACTCTACAAATGATAGCATTATAAGTCTTAAAAGATCTTATTAGATGGCTGGTTGACATTTGGAGGATGAAATTCAGTAATGAAATTAAAGTAAAGACACTATTTGAACTTTTTAGGCCATTTAAGCTCTTGCCGATGATCACTACATGGGAGTCCCTTTTATTTCTAAGGTATATATCTATGAAGTACTCTGGGCTGGGGACCTGTGCTATCTATGAAGCACTGCCAGTACTTAGAGTAATTAATTGGTTACACAAAGGCTTATGAGCATGTAACAAGTTCATACCATTTGTTCATCTCCATTGGATCTCTACTCAGCATATAAGTTAATCTTCTGTATTTCTTGGAAAAAAGGAACACACAACAGTTCCTCTCTGTTATGACTTGAACAGCTAGTGCAAATCAGGACATAGCACTTGATCAAATGATAACTCATTTAACTAAGAATAGGTCTTCCTCAACTCTGGCATCCTGTGGAGCAGAAGATTTCTTTCTCCTTGGGGTCCTTGAGAGCTGTTTATCAAGAGGGAGCCATAGATGCAAAGTGTCCGCAGGCTTCAGATCTCTCATGTGGAAGACTACATCAAGGAGAAGTGAGTTTGGACTGAAAAAACGTGGATGCCGTTTATGTTGAGGACCTAAAGAAATATGTTCTCTAGGCCGCTGCACAGGGTCTGAAGACCAGATAGCTAGATAGTGAAGGAGCATAATTTATGTGGAGGTGATACTTCTCAGCAATGAAGGCTCTGAGGACATGACTGGCAAACAAGATAGATTTGATTAAGTTTTGCTTTGTTCAAGGGGAAAACACATTTTCAGCATATTGTTAAATGTAATTTCTAACAAGATGTGTGACTTTTTCAGGCACATTCATGCCTCTCATTTCTTCTCAAATGCTTGTAGTACCATTAGACTGCTAGGAGTTATAGGCAAGGAACATTTCTCTCATTTTCTTTTCCTTGGGGACTCTGGCACAATGTAAGTGCAATGACCAAAACATAAGCATCAGTTATGATACAGATCCCATTTTGCATATAATAGCCTCTCTGAAAAGCTACCATCATTTCTGTGACAAGGAGTGCTCTCTGTGAAGAACTAATTCTACTCTCTAGCTTCTTATTATCACAGAAAGTAGTTTTATGCCATATTGCCAATATTTTCATATTTTCCATTAGCCTGTTTTTTTTCCATGCAGGATAGAAATGTAAATATTTAAATATTTTCCCTGTTTTGTGCAAACAAAACCAATGATGAACACTGATGGCCTCCAAGGAGGGAGAAGAAAAGTATATTTAAAAATAGCAACTTAAGCTTCTTTCCTAAACAATTAAAATAGACTGTTTTCTCTCCAGAGTATTAATAAAAAATGGAAGCTTTAGAAATTCATGACACATGGCGCTAAATCAGTCTATTACAGATTTCTAACGTGTAATTCACGCATCATTTTTCAGAAGGGAATCTAAATTAAATTGAAAAAAGAATGTTGTACTTACTGTAGCTAATTCATCAAATTTGCCAAAGAGCTCGTTCAGCAGCTTCACCAGCTCTTGAGCAGTACACTGTGATGCCAAACTAGTGAACCCCACAATGTCTGCAAACAAAATGCTGTAAAGAAGGAAAAAGACACAGAGATATCAGTACAGAAGACATCTTCAAATTCTTTTGATCCTCTTTTATAGCACAAATGTGACCCAAAGCACAAACTCAAACAAGCCCTGAAACACTACCAATAAAGTGCTATTTGGAACGAATACGGCAAACGTCCAGAAAAACAGGTATCAGTCTGGTGCTGTCAACTATTGTAGAGAACCCTGGGGCACTTTCAATGCCTATATATCTATGCGGTGTAGATATGGCAAAGCACGTCATTCATGAGATTCCCCTGTGAGCACTCCAGGAGTACAGAGAACAATTGCTTCTCCTCTTTACAGCTGGGATCTTCTCAGCTCAATTGGTTTCAAAGACAGTTCTTGCACTGGTAGAGTTCCACAGCCAAATTGATAAACCTTGCATGAGGTTTACTAAGTACTGAGAGACAAGAGTTAATAACTTGCATAGAGTAGCTCCATGATGCCCTCTGAAGAGCTAGCACCCACAGTGTCAGGCCAGGCTTCTCTGTACTGTGCTGCATGGCTCAGGTACGTGTCCATCATCTATCAATGTTAGTAAGGTTTTAATGTCCAAAAATTTAATCTGCCGTAACAATCCCTACCCATCTGTGATGATAAAGGGAGATAGTTGAAAGAAGCACAAATACTACTGTGACAGAGAGAATAAAAATTCTTGTGCAGATCGTGAAACTTGAGAGAGTATGGAGCTATGATCCTTTTAATTATTTAGATTCCTTCATCTGTTGGCAGAGGCCCATAGTCCACTGCAGGAACTTAATGCATTTATCTCCAACACTCAGACTATAAATGTCAAACAAGTCTTTATTTACGCAAATACTAACAAACAGTCCCATGCTACATGGCCTAGGTATACTTGACATAGTGTAAAACTTCCATTGCAAACTGTAAGTTAAATTAAGCATTACATACTCCCCTTCCCCTCAACATGCCTTCACTCTATAGATAAAATAGCAGTTGCTAGAAAAGTAGGACTAACAAGTCTGCTGTTTCCCATTCACTATAACCAAGTCTGCACTCTCCCAATAAGCTACAAAAAAGAGAAAATACAACTCCTAACTCAGCCCCTGTTCTATAATTTCATTTAACCCAGTTGCTAAAATCTCTTGTCCACCAGAGCAGGTTAGGTAATGTACCCCAGCACAAAACTGACTCATCCAAAGTTCAATGGCTTTAATCTACAAACAAAGCCTCTATGTTGTCATGTTAATCCTTGGGGCAGTCTCCCCACATCCTTCTCCTTTGAGCATGCCTTACAAGAACCTTGCTCAAGATGGCCCCGGTTCAGGGAAAAAATAGCTATTCCATTGGTATGCTGTTTAAACACAACAAAAAGGCTTCTTAAAATAAAACCATTCAGCATTTAGTTAATTTTACTGATTTGTGTCTCTGCTATCATGAACGTGAACCACCCAAGTGATGAGTAAGGTAAAAAGCATTAACAGAGTGCAACAACGCTAACAAAGTGCTCTGTGTATTCGCCCGTGGAGATCTACTTATTCTCTTAATTCTGGATTGGCATCCTTGTTTTTTGACAGCCCAAGGTTAGTCTTTCTGGAAATTCATCAGTTAATATCAAAACATCCTCCTAAATTCCTTGAAGATTTTCAGGTGTACTTAAATGTGCATCAAGGTCTTTCTTACAGGTTGCTTTATGACCTAAATTCACATCAGAATTCATACAGTCTAAAAAGACACAATGGAAAAACCAACAGCTACAATTGTTGCAATTCACCATGTCATGTAGTTTTCAGGTTTTAGTTAGATACTGGTAGTATGGAGGGGGAGTGTAAATGCTAATTTATAGTAACAGCTTCTGCTAGCCTCTCTGCCATTTTACATCTCATTCTTTGCACATTCTACATTTTGATTGTTTTTATTTTTCTATTTCCATTTTAAATATGGCACTCTACTTTTTTTCTTGTCTAACCACTTTTACAGTAGCAGTAATATCTCCTGCAGCACCAACAATGTTCACTTGAAAAAAATTAGCATTTGGGGTGGGGGATTAGGCCTTTAAGGTAAGAACAATGTTATCTGTTTACCAAGTTCTTTAACAATGAAGAACATACATATACACACAAACCAGAAATGTCCAGTGTTTGTGGAGACTACATAACGTCTTAACAACTAACAGAGCAACCATTACATTGCTGACATATACACTTAAATCAAAACCCCTCAATTAGTTAAGCACAGAGCACAGGAAATATATTCATACATAATTATTCAGTTAAAAGCAAAGTTATTTTACATACAAATACCTTAATAAGTCAGTATGGGATCCCTGCTAATCTTTTAAACATTTTAAGAATGCTTAGCCCTCAGCATTTGATTCAAGACACTGGAAATTATACAAAAAATTGAAGCCCATAAAAGTATCCACAATATATAAGTGAATTTGTAATTGCAGATTTAGGTAAAATATGTAATTATTGTGTGCTGAGACACAATTGTAGTTCAGTTATGCTTGTGAACTATTTCATACTGCATTTAATTGCATGTATATATTTTAAAGCTAATGGAAGAAGTTAGGTAGTATGATTACTGTTACACTTTCTTGGCATAACAGTTTTAAAAAAAAAATTAACTGCTTTTCTGCAGAATTTGTAACTGCTTTAATGCAATATTCTTAAAATGCGCAAATTATAACTCCTGTGTCTGGACATGGCACAGCAGATGGGGGCAATGCTGTGAGAACAAGCCCTACGTTTTTTTAAGAGAAATTCTGCTCATTTCTACCACCATGAAATGTTACAACCATAGCAGCTGTTACATTTCTTTTGGAAGTTGGCCGAAATACAAATGACCAAACCCGGTTTTTCAGCAGTGATGGTAGGAAACAGCCAGTGGATGAGCAGGGGTTTTGCAGACGCAAATTGCAACTGGGACTGCAAGTCTGCTGCTTCCACGGTCAGTTGCCACTCAGGGGTAGCAGTCCTGAGGAGGGTGCGCCCCTCTCACGTACACAAAGCTCTGATATTCTAAAATGGCATTGAAACTCATTAGCCGGTTCATTTTATTTTAGCTAGTGTGCTGACCAATATTATCTCTTGCACTTCTCCACCTGTCTGTGTCCATCTGTTGCCTCTTCCCTTACTACTTGGACTACAAGTATTGTGGGGCAGCACCAACACTTACTCTTTATTGTACAATGTCTAAAACAAATTAAGGCAGCATCTTGGTCTGTGACATGGGGTTTTGATTATGGAGTCAAATCACCCATCTGATGCAATAAACGTTTTTCCCCCTATTACGTCCTGCTCAGGTTTTTGGAATGTAAAGGACACAGCAGGCCTTTATCAGGAGGTGGCAAAATCTGCCACAGGGAGTGAGAACAGAAAAGAGATTATAATTCTTGCTATGGCCATGAAAATCATAAGAGTACTAAAGAGAGAAATTATAAGATATATAGTGCCAGGATTCCAGTGATATGCCTGAAGTGTTTCCAGGGCCAAACCACCTTTTCAAACATATTCAAATATTTTCAAAGTCCAAGCCCCCACCTGTACACAGCAGAACACAAATTAACACTGAAATTCCCTTTCCTTTGATTTGGATATATTATTCACACAAAAATAATGAGAAACTTAAATGTAGGTCCTGTCTAACATTGATAAACTGAGAAAAGTTAAGACAAAGCAACTACAGGAGTGACCTCAGTGTTAAGGCACATTATTCACTGCTGTAGATGCACTCATTCAAGAGCAAAGTAGCCTTCGTTCACTATAACTTAACTGCTAATTGCCATGGAGGTTCACATTCTCGGAGAGGATTAAACTAGAGTAAACTAGGGCTTATGTATGCATGAAAGAGTCCTCATAATAGTATGGTATACAAAGGGGCACTTCACAGTGATTGCCAAGTAATTTTATTTTAAAAAATATATATTAGCATATATAGAAACACAAAGTGAGAAGCTACCCATTAACAATTGTTTCTCTTAAGGACCATTCAGGGATATGACTCTCCCTGCTTTAATTCCACAGAAATCTTAACAATGCCATTGGGGCACTCTGATGAAAAAACAAAAAACCCAATCTCAATTAAACTGCAACTATTAAAGAAAGAAAAGAAATGAAAGTGGAAAGAAAGTGAAAACAAAGGACAAAGGTTACTTCTGTTTGTTCAACAGCATAGCTAGCACATGATTCAAGCGCAGTTCTCAGTGACAAGTAATGTAAATGTGATGGTTAGCAACGCTAAGTTATTACAGTGCTAAACCTGGTGTTGCCTCATTGCCCAGGGGCTCAGCAATGCTCTTATTCCTCTGTTCCACAACTGAGCAAGGGGACCCCGATGAGCTAACATTCTCTTTGCTTCTGTGCTATACCATAAACTCTGCAATCCTATGCTCTTTTAGATATTCAGCATTTGTCCTGTAGTTTTCAGTCATACCAGGATTTTACCAGTAAGTTCACAGGATCAGGAAGTTTGGATAATCTGGTAAAAACTTAAATCACCTTGGCTTTTAGACAGACAAGTTATTAGTGTCATAAGTTACAACAGCATGTCAATATTCTAATTAAATCCTAGGGGGAAAAACAATCAATTATTGAGCAGAGCTTTGTCAAACTTCTGCTCTGCTCTTTATTTTAAAGTCTGTGTGATGCCATCGTGTTGCAGGAGCAGTGCTGTCCTGGGTTAGAGGTTTGCTTGCTCCTAATGCTGCTTACTTGCTTATAAAAGATGAGAGAAACATATAACTAAGGCAAGAGACAGCAGCAGAAGGAGACTAGTTTGAAATCTGTCCTCCTGATCACTTTATATGAGATGCAAGACATACTTCTGTTACCGGTTTTCTCTCTCAAGGTAACAGATATGGTTACCCTTTCCATGAGTTAAAACCTCCACCACTCCAGTAACACCTTCTGCTCATAGCTATGAGGGTGGAACAAGCTTCCCAGGGAAGTTGCGGATGCCCACCATAGAATCATAGAATGGTTAGGGTTGGAAGGGACCTTAAATATCACTTAGTTCCAAACCCCCTGCCATGGACAGACACACCTTCCACGAGACCTGGTTGCTCAAAGCCCTATCCAACCTGGCCTTGAACACTTCCAGGGATGGGGCATCCACAACTTCCCTGGAGAAACTGTTCCAACCTGTGTCTCACCACCCTCACAGTAAAGAATTTCTTCCTCATATCTAATCTAAATCTACCCTCTTTCAGTTTAAAACCGTTAGCCCTCATCCTACCACTACACTCCCTGATAAAGAGTCCCTCCCCATCTTTCCTGTAGGCCCCCTTTAAGTACTGGAAGGCTGCTATAAAGTCTCCCTGGAACCTTCTGTTCTCCAGGCTGAACAACCCCAACTCTCTCAGCCTGTCTTCATAGCAGAGGTGCTCCAGCCCTCTGATCATCTTCGTGGCCCTCCTCTGGACTTGCTCCAACAGGTCCTTGTCCTTCTTATGCTGGGGGCACCAGACCTGGACGCAGTATTCCAGGTGGGGTCTCACCAGAGCAGAGGGGCAGAATCACCATCTCCCTCGATCTGCTGGCCATGGTTCTTTTGATGCAGCCCAGGATGCAGTTGGCCTTCTGGGCTGCGAGCGCGCATTGCTGGTTCATGTTGACCTTCTCATCAACCAACACCCCCAAGTCCCTCTCCTCAGGGCTGCTCTCAATCCACTCTCTGCCCAGCCTGTATTTGTGCTTGGGATTGCCCCAACCCACATGCAAGACCTTGCCCTTGGCCTTGTTCTTGTTGAACTTCATGAGGTCCACACAGGCCCACCTCTCAAGAATGTACAGGTCCCTCTGGATGGCATCCCTTCCCTCCAGTGTGTTGACCGCTCCACACAGCTTGGTGTCATCGGCAAACTTGCGAGGGTGCACTCAATCCCAACATCCCTGTTGCCAACAAAGATGTTAAACAGCACTGGTCCCTGTACCAACCACTGAGGAACACCACTTGTCATTGCTCGCCACTTGGACATCGACCCGTTGACCGCAACTCTTTGAGTGTGGCCATCCAGCCAGTCCCTTATCCACCGAGTGGTCCATCTGTCAAGTCCATGTGTCTCCAATTTACAGACCAGGATATCATGTGGGACAGTGTCAAATGCTTTGCACAAGTTCATGTAGATTACATCAGTTTCTCTTCCGTTATCCAACAATGCTGTGACACCATCATAGAACACCTCCATCCCTGGAAATGTTCAATGTCAGGTTGGTTGGGGTTTTGAGCAACCTGATGTAGTGAAAGATGTCCCTGACCATGACAGGGAGATTGGACTTTAAAGGTCCCTTCCAACCCAAAACATTCTATGATTCTATGATTTTAACTTTTAATGAAAGTTTCCTAAGGACTTTTTTTAAATTTACCTAGAGTATTTGCTTTGATATGCAAATATCCCCCCTTCTCCAACACCAACACCCCCCACACACACCCCACACCCCCCCACGATCTAACTGCTTCTGGTATAAAAATTCTGAATAAATGCAAAGCAACACTGCAGTGAGCAACTTCAGGAAAGAAAGCATTATGAATTCTCTTATCTCTGTCATAAACAAGGAGATGAGCTGGTTCAGCACAGGCATACAAGTTGCATACATCATTATCTCATACTCCTGGACTCTCTGGAGCATTTCTGTGTCGACAAGCCCTGAGTCATCCCTCCAGGACCTCTCGTATTCCTATTTTCTCCTGTCTTTCCCCTGCAATCCCTGCAAGCAGGCATAGCCAGCACCTGCCCGGAGACGGCAGCCCTTCCGCAGCACTGCAGGAAGCTGCTGCACCTGCTAAAACCGAGCGTGGAAAGCCTGTGGCTTGGTTTAAGAGATTTAAGCTGCTTCCCAACTGTGAGTATTGATGGAGCAACCCTTTTCTGTGTCACTCTATGGGGCGTTTAGAAAGAGAAATCCTGCCAAGTTACACGAGAGATTTAAGCGCTTGTAGGTGATAAATGTTGACTTTTAACAGCACTCATTCATGTGCTTTGTGCATTTGCATAGTCCTGCTGGTTTCAATGGAGCCACTTGTATAAACAAATACTCAGCAAAATAAGGAGGGGTTGTATGCCCTGTTTTTTCTTTCCACTTAGGTTATTTGTTTAATTAGAATACAACTTATAATAAAAATATTTTAATGGCACATGCTGCCTCAGAAAGGAACCTATAGTTGTTTTTTTCTCCTTAAAGATCAACCGTAAGGGAAAATTATTAATAATTTTATCTGAAACTCACTGCAATGATGAAGAAACTAGTGCTCTCAAGAAATTAAAATGAGCTGTTAAAACTAAAAACAAAGAGAGGGTCGTTTTTGCAAAATAATCATTCATGAGAACTAGTTCACTGTGAACTCTTACGAGCTCAGAAAGCTTACATACAAAAGACTTCATAGGCATCATGATCACAGCTTGTTAAAATGTTGGAACGGGTGAGTTAAGTTAAGTTCAAAAATTTTTTGAGTTCTGACGCTTTCTAGAAGACAGGACAGATCAGAAACATTTGTATATAAATAGCTGCGGACTGTGCTCTGGCCTCAGACAACAACCTCTAAATGGCCACAAGGAATCTTTTTATTGGTAGCTTTGAATCAGGTAGTGTATTGCCTGAAATTAGTATCTCTTCTTACAAAGCAGTCAGTTCTATTTCACAGTTGTAAAAATTAGGCTAAATGAAATTTCTGTACCAGAGGCTCAAGTAATTGGTAGCAGTTCAATGTCCAATTTCTGTGTATCTTTTGAACATTATTTGAGTTACGGAGCAGTGAGAAGTGTGCTGTTAACATACCGAGTAAGGCATATCCTCATCCGTGCATGTGTTGAAACAATTTCATTAATATCTAATGGAGTGGGAAAAGTCCATTTCAAAAGAGACAAACATCAAAATGTGTTGAGGGCTCCATACAGGGCATATATTTGAGCTGAAACACAACTTGATTACTTATTTGAATTATAGCTGCGTGAAGAAATTAAGTCAGAAGTAGTGTGTTTTTACAGTAGCCACTGTACCTATATGTGTAATCTGTAAATTCCTCAACCCTGTAGGGCCAGACAAGGGATAACAAAAGGAAATATTAATCCTACATTACTTAATCTAATCTTAGGAAACAGCTGTCTCTTGTATGTTACAAACCATACTCCTGAGAATCAGAGAAAAGCTTTTCTGTTGGGAAGTCTTCACATGTAAGCTCACATCTGGTCTTCACATCCTTCATTGTATCCTTAGCTGGGATCACCCCAGTAAGATAACACCTATACAGTGTTGAAATTGCTCTTGAACTGTATATGGACTATTTTCTTCTCATTAGGTACAGATATTACACAGAGTGAAGAATTTGTTGGCAAAAGACTGATTTTCATCAATTTGTGACAATTCCTTTTAATATCTTCTTTAGGAAGGTTCCATAGATAAATATATTCTGTTCTAACTACTACCTTTACAGAGTGTACACAGGAGATAATAAAACTTGCCTGGGAAAGATTTGTTGTTCCTCTTTGCACAGGCACAAATACCTGCAGAGGGTTGGAATGGCTAACAACATTCTATTGTACCACTATCTCACTTCCAAAAGAAAGGTGAATTTGGGCCTAGTGATCTTGCTTTTTTGACATCAAACTGTTGCTGAACAGAGAGCTTTGATGCTCTTCAAAAGTTAGCAGTTAATGCACTGTGAGAGAGGAGAAAAAGCAGTTCTTTCCATATGTTTCACTTAGTCTTCAAATAATGCAAAAAATATTACAGAACCACCACAAAACTGCATTAGGAGAAACCAAATAAAAGGAAGAGGAAAAAATGCAAATAAAGGTGATAAATGTTGACATAAACAAAATATTCAGAGCAACTAATTTAAAAAAAAAAAAGCTAGATAAAAAATAAAGAGTTACAGAACAAGAAAAGAAATATCTCAAGTGGCCAAACAACGTTTCAGATTGTGGACTGTCAGCATTTGTTTCTGCAAAGCTCAAGCAGTAAGCATGAGGATAGTGCAAAGGATCTGCTTCTATTGCAACCAAATTATAAAAGTTCAAGCTCTGGCACTGGAGGAACATGGAGGGTTCAAGCTTTCAGCCTTCCTCTGCACTTCTGGCACTTTCAGAAAAGTTGTATAACAGACCTTTAACAAGTTAGGAGCTTGTACATGTCTTTCTTAGCAGGAATTTTTCATTTGCTAAATGTGAGCATTTTGGAAGAGAAAAGGGTTTTTCCCCACAAACTACTACAGTTCCCAGGGCCCTTGCAAGTTCCTTTGATGGCACTGTCATTCCACACAGGAAGCTGTCTATTCAGTGCTCTTTTACGGACCGTATTCGTTGATGCCCTTAGAACAGTCTCAAATGGAAATATAAAGTAAGTTTTAAACTGGCCTCCTTTCCACACAGAAATCTTCAATTGATGTTGAAGGAGTTTAATGCTTTGTACTGCAGAAAGAAAAATAAAATCCTAGGTACTAAGATGGAGGTCTGAAGGGATTTCTAACTGAAGAGAGTTATCTGTGAGCAAAATAAATTAATCTCTTTACTACAGATCTGGGAAGAGCTCATCGAAGCGTGATGCAACACTTAGGGCTCTGCCCTCAACATGGAGAGGTGGGTTTCCATTCCCTTTCGGAGGCACAGTCAGTTGCAGGCAGCCATTCAACAGCTATTTGATAGTTGGTAAAATGTTTACCAACTAGTTGATAAACCAGTGCTGTTGTCATGGTGTACCTGAAATATACGAGTAACTTTTTCCAGTCCATCATTCATTTTTTTACAGGGTGGTATACATATATCCCCTGTAATGTATCCCCCTGTGTTTTTCTGAGAGAAGATAAAGAAGGTAGTTGTATGAATCTCTTCTGTTTCATATGTGAGATCTAGTGCTTAAAGACTGGTTTTTTACAGATAGCTATTTAGAAGACTAAAAAAGACGCGGTTTGTTGCTGGTGATATTTTGTTGTTGTTGTTGGGGGGTTTTTTGTTGTTTTTTTTTTAATAGGTAAGGAGTGCAAAAAACGTGCAGTTTACTAGTTGCGTGCCTACCTCGTCCAGCCTATCCTTTCTGGAGGATAATGCTCTGACACATCCAGATATTTGCTGGGGAAAAAAGAAAGCGTTGCAATAGGAAAGATAAAAGTGCAGCTCATTTTCTGTTTTCCACTGGGTAGCTTTGGAGTTAAAAACTCCAGGAATTTAGAACAATAGAGGGGCTTTTTTTTTTTTTTTTTTTTGTTTATTTTAATAGAGGTGTTTTACAGAACTGCTTGGTGAGAAGAGGGCAAGTCATGACCATACGGGAACGGTCTCTTAGGTCTGCTCTTAGGTAGCACTTAACTGTCACTACTCAGAAGAAAAAAAGTTGTTTTCATTTTCTTAAAAAGGTAAAGTACACATCTTATGATTGGCATTGACCACCAGCAGCACTTGCCAGAGGGCTGCTGTAGTGCTGTCCTCCACACTGGTATCAGGGTGGCACCTGCAGGGAGCTCCCCTGCATCGTTCTGATCTGCAGAGTCACAGAGCTCCTGAGGTGAGACTCTGGTCTACCGGGACCCGCCAGCAACAGCTTGCTGGGTATTTACTGGGACACTATGTCCCCCCTTATCTTCTTTTTTAATACAATAGTTGCACTGCTGAAATAAAAGGTAATACAGTTTCTTGTAGTACAGATTGTGAGGGGAGGTCTACTGTTTTCACTTCTCTTCCCTGAGGATCTTTCCTATTACATTAAAATGAGACTATCTTACTTTGCCTCCATTTGCCCCCAAAGTACCCTCTTAATGTCAGAGAATGAATTCACCTCTCCAGACAGGGTATTGAGGTTTGAAATCTTTTATGAACCCTCATCAAAGCAGTGAGTAAGCCACAGCAGCCTTAGTGGTTATGTGAAACACCATTTCATGTAGAAAAAAAGCCCAATGGGTACTCCTGAGGTCACATTTCAAAAAGATCACAGTGCAAGAGAGGACTCAGAAGCATTATAATCAACCAGTCCAGATGCAAAGCAGTGCCGTTTAAGAAGACTATCCACTCTGTAACCAATGCAGAGATCTGTGACACATACAAGGTATAAAGGTACTAATCAGGATATAATTATTGTTGGCTTGCCTTGAATCTGAATATAAGTGCAACCAACAGTACTATACATGTATTTCATAGCACTGTGACACCATAACTAGACACAATGTTTTGAAGTAAGCAATGTGATCACCAAAGGGACAAACAAACATAGTAGAAGGCACCCAAGCAACAAAAATCTGGCAGGCAGCACACAAGATAAGAAGTGACTGCAAATAAACAGGACATCATCCAAAGATGGAAGATTGGCAACAAAAAGAAAAAAAGACAAATGATATTGGGGGGGGGCAACAGCATAAAAGCATGAGGCACAAACAAGGACAATTGGAGAAGGAGGAAGACAGCCCACTCTGATCTTGAATTCTCTCCTTCGGGAGCTCTCAAGCCTGACTTTGACAACTGAGAACCACCAAAGACTGTAATCAACATTGCTAATTTTGCAGCATCAGCTCTGGGGTACTGTACACTTAGAGCTAACTTTAAATTGATTGTTAAAGACCAAGAGTTTTGTATACATAGTGACAATGATCAACATTATGTAAGATTTAACCATTAGCAAGAAGTGAGCTGCTAATGAATAAATTCAGTAATATTTAATTTTACAGTGTAAAACTGACCTAATTTGTCAGTCTTCTAAACAATCCCATCACAGTCATCTCTGATTCCCTCAGTGACATAAATGCTTTTAGTTGCAACAATTTAGTCACTAGAAGTGGTCCTTGCAAATAATAGTTCAATGGGAGATAGACTGAACCGCAAGAGAAGGAACTTACCAGTGGATGAGGGAGAGGAGAAGGTGCTAAGGGAGTTTATTCCTTTGCCACATGAGTACACGGTGCAAATCAAGGCAGCTCTGAGGCATCACTTATTAAGCCTGCACCTTGCTTAGTGCAAGGCTGGCACCAAGTAAACCTCTTTGACACTGTTTTTGGTGTGGAAGCAAGGTACTTGGTGAAAAAGTAGGTAGAGGCAGTATGATAAAAGAACATCATTCAGACAAGGCCTTCAAAGAATTTGTTTGGGGGGGCAGAGAAGAACAGCAAATGAGAATGCACTTTAACAACACCACCTGCACTTGCACAACAGTCTGTTACCTAGCAAGAGCAAGAAATAGAATTGAGCCTTAGTCAATAACCTCTGAGGAGGAATGCTCATATAATGGGGACAGATACACATTTTTTTAAGTTCACATCACACTTCCTTTCTGGATTTCCATGTTATTACCCAGAAAATCTATTGCATTAAAAGTAATTCATCTTACTATCAGGAAAATATAAATGTGTAAAAGCTACCATGGAAAATAAATACTCCTATTCATCCAAAACGTAATACAGTACAAAAGGAATGACTACTCATTTGAAAAAAGTCATCTGCCTCCCAGCACTACTATTCTAAGCCATTTATGGATTCACCATTATCTTATGAGAAGACTATGAAGTCTTTCTAGTGGGCTCATTCTCCCCCTCTGCATAAATGACAAATCTTCACTGTACTAGTTGTTATTTTTCTCTAAGACCTGACTGCAATTGCACGTCACTATATTTGTACTAAATATTCTCTGCTTTAAATTATTTTATGGGCTACATGAATCCTACCTAACGTTGTCATGCCTTTGAATGTAAATCTTGTGAAAAATCCTTTCAGGAGGCTTCAGGAAATCTTCCTTCATTTCCATTGCAACATTCCTGGGCAAAAGACTCATCAAGAGACGTTCCTAAAAGAAAACATAAACAACATCAGTTTTGTGGTGTTGTGTATGACCATTATTCAAAAGTTTTAACCTAGTAAACTAGACAATCTTTCCCTAATGTAGTCTGCTTCCTGAGAATTTCCGCTGCATAAATAATATGAACCATTTCTCTCAAACTTCTGCAGCCTGTGTGGGTGTCTTTTTTAAGTCTTTTGCACCAAAAAATAAAATAAAATAAAATAAAATAAAATAAAATAAAATAAAATAAAATAAAATAAAATAATCCAATCAAAACACTATATAGAAAGGGAAGAGCCAGCTTCAAGAGCAAGTAATTGTCCATAATTTTAATTAACATCACAATGCTAATAATAACAACTTACTTTATTGTTAGTAGCATTTATCTGTGGGGGAAAGACTTCGCAGGATCATTTGCTATCCTTTTGTGTGTCCTATTTCTGAATCTAATGAAAGTGTTACATTACAAGGACTATGACAGGTGGTTATTAAGCAGTGAGAATGGATGATAGATTTATCCACAGTCTGAATCAGCAGAACAGTAATAAAGGTACAGTTTTAATGGCATCTTCTCCAGCATGGCAATGTCTGTTCCAGCCAGCTCAGTAATGGAATGCATCAGTACAAACCGCTGGTTAAACACATCTCTTCTTGCCATATCCACAGAGAGATTTTTAGCATGGGTCACTGACCTGCATAAAAAGGACCTCTAAAGTTTTGGATCTTGTCAATATTGATTATAAAGGCCTATGTATTTTTTCCACATATTCTGGCACATTCACAGTTACCACCTGGAAAACTTGCAGCAGGTGTTCTTAGGTGTTGTAAGGTGTCCCTAGACACATACTTAAGTTTTATTTTCATGCAGAAAACACTTGCCATTTAAAATGCAGTTCCAAGCTTATCCATCAGACCCTCTAGCTTCAGCCATGGCAACAGTCTGAATGGATTCATATAACCGCATCTGATCTAATTCAGGAATCCCATGTTCCAGAGAACATGGGGAAAGGCTGGAGCAAGGAAGATGTACTCTTGGCGGAAGAGGATCAGGTTAAGGAATACTTAAGCAAACTGGATGTGGGCACTGAGAGAGCTGGCAGATGTCATTGCAAGGCCACTCTTGATAATCTTTGATCAAACATGGTGACTGGGAGAAGTGCCTGAAAACTGGAGGAAAGCAAATGTCATTCCTATCTTCAGGAAGGGCAAGAAGGAGGACCCAGGGAACTACAAGCCAGTCAGTTTCACCTTGAGTTCTGGAAAAGTGACAGAGCAGCTCATCCTGGAAACCAGGGTGTTTGGACCAGATGGCCTCTCAAGTTCCCTTCCTACCTCAACTATTCTGTGATTCTGATACCTGATAATCGAGAACCACCATAACAGCAAGACATGACGGAAGTGCAGATCTCCGCCAAACCACATCCTCCTTTTATTTAAATGACATTAAATAAATAAGAAGCAACAATTAACACTGAGACAAGTGCATTGTTTTGCTCACGTACACACATTCACCATCCAAAACCACCAAATAATACTCAAAGGGTTTCTAATTTTACACTTTTTTCTGGAAGAAGACACATTGAATATTTATGTCACCAAGGAATAAGTTAAACTTTGCAGAACTGCCCTGGTACTTACTGTAGACTAAAGTTCCTTCATATGTTTGTGGCAGTTCATGTGGACGTGAAGCTAAGGATCATTAACTAAGGCTATTTCCTATTGTTCTCATATGTATACTAAGAATATTGTAAAGAATATGATGGAATTAAATATTTGTTAACAGTTTATGCATATATCAATTTCAGATTAACCAAACTGTCTCACATCCTGATAGAAAATGGTTAATTACATTAATTTTTATGTTAGTTTAATTAAGTATGCTTATATCTCTGCAGCAGAATTATATTTTGGTAACCCAAAATTTGGGTTAAAATCCAAAACAATTAGTTTTGTCAACAGTGGATCTTACAATGCTCTGTTGCCCACTACTTGTTTCTTGCAGTTTTACAGTCTGTTTTAGCTGAAATATACTGAGGCTGTAAAATGAGCTGACCACCTATCAGACAATGGAGAATCCACACAACAGAGAAGATTGGACTGATGGTTGAATTCTCTGGTGCTTAAGACAGTAAAAACTCAAAAGGATGCTGGAATTTCATAAGTATTATCCTGGATGCTAATTTTATGATGTCTGATAAGGACTAAATGTTCACTGTAGCTTCTCTTTAAGTGAGCATATTAAACAAGATCTTTGCTATTTTTTGCTGAAATGTATAAGTAAATTCCAAAGCCATTATGGAGAAAGAGTGGGGTTTAAGATTCTGTTTCGTAGAAAGTCAAACTAAAACAAACAGACAAACAACCAAATAAAAATTATACTGACAGACTCTTACAGAGACCAATGTTGACTGAATAATTCTTCTATGGCCTGTAAACACAATTACAATACAAGATGTGAATAAAAGAACTCACAGATAACTTCTGCAGTGCATGGCAAATAGCACAGAAGCCAGGGAAGTAATAGCAATCATTACTGTGAAAGTAGCATGGGAGAGCTGCAGGGTGCAGCACTTGACAGTGTTGAAACCTGCAGATGTCAGATGTATTAAGGGAGGCTACAAATATGGTAATTCCTATACATGTTAGCTTGACTATTACAAGACCTGAAGGGAGCTTATGAAAATCCTATATCAAATTGTGTGGCTTGCCTTTTTTCATTAGAGATGAAAAAAAAAGTTAAAAAAAAAGAGAAAAAAGATGGATTACTGAGGAAGAATTGTAGAGTCTTTACAAAGAGGGTTAGCAGCCTCAAACTCACCGAGCGAGGAAAGACTCAATTATGGCTTTCTCAAAGGGTAGCCACTGCTGACCTTTCAGGCCAAGAAGCGAAGCAGCATCGTGGCTGTAAAGAATTGCCACTGGAGGAGAGACTGGAAAATGTAAGAAACAACCCCACAATGGAAAGTATTGAAGCACTGAAAATAACTGAAAGACAGCATCTAGCTCTCTAGAAAAAATCTAAGAAAACTCTCCTTCATTTTGGGCAAAGTCTTATCTTGTCAAGCAAAGCAGTATTGTCCTTCAGGTCAGCCTAACGAATGATCAAGGACTCAGAGGTTTGGAGCTGCAGGAGTGAATTCCTGTATGCCAAATACAGCCATTGGAAGGTTTGGGAAAAGGTTTCACCTAGATCTCTATTCAGCAAGTCCCACCATAGTCATCTGATTTTTTTCATTTGCTCTTGTACAGCTGATCTGATTATAAAAATAATCTGAAAACAGGACTAAAAGGAAAAATAGATGTGCATGGCTGCATAGTGCATTAAATGGAACAAGTGACAGCACTGAAGCAAGGCCGGTCACATTTGTGGTGACATTCATGCTTGAGTGGTTGTTGTCTCTGACAGGGACGGGTGGTGACAGAAAAAAATTGAAAGATTGAGACAGGGAGCACTAATCAATTAGCAACAACTTTGACTAGAATAAAACAACAGTCATGCTGCAGACCTTCTTATTGGTGACAAATGTTGTATTGAGGTAGCTTCTACATGTGGCACATTTCAAAACACAGGGCCTAGTAGAGAGAAAAATCATTCCCCATTTTCACATTTCTCACTGATCCACAATGCTATTTAGGCTTATTACAGCTGGTTTCTAAACAGAAAATTAAAACTTGGCCCTATGACCAACTATTTTAAAAACTTGTACTCTCTTCTTCTCCTGCTGTAAATCTTCACTCAGCATTAACATGGTCTAAAGTGAAATTGCATGATGAAAAAAAAAGATTCCTTTCAGAGATTGTAATTGTCTGTCAATGATTTTGCATTCCCTGCACAAATCTCACCAAGAAAAGAAAATGACAGATGAGGACCTACATCTCCTTCATTCACGTCATTTTTCATTAAATTTGTATTTTAAATTGCTAGTCCTAGCCTGGGTTTGGGAACGCCAAACTGGGTTGCCTCTGTCAACTGTCTTATCCTCATTAATGAGGATTTCTGCACCGTTAATGAAGACTTAGTTAATTTTGAAAAGGACACTCAATTTAGAAAAACATCCAGATTTCTTTCTCCCACAGCAAAGAAGCATTGCTAGAAATAAGAGAAGGAACAAACATTCATTTGACTCCAAGGCAAGTAAAAATGTGCATACTAAGTCCATTAGGAATTGCTTAGTGTTACCTTGGCACTATTCAACAGCTAGCACCATTATGCACAACAAAGAAGGAAAATATGCAAAGGCAGATAAATGAAAAAAAAAAAAAATTGTCTCCCATTGTTAATGGCCAAAAAGACCCTATACTACTACTTGTTGTTTGGAACATTCGCAACTCTAATTGCAAGTACAAGCTTCTGTACTGCAGTTCTCCCTCTGGGTTGGACCTGGGGAAAGACTTTAACAGTCTTACAGTTATTCAAGACTTGGCTAGACAAAGCTACAGCTGACCAGACCTGGTGTTGCTGGCAGTCCTGCTTTGAGGGGGTGGTTGGACTGGATGATTTCCAGAGGTCCCTTCTGATTGTTGTGTACCAAGGAGGAAAATAGCACAAGGATCAGGAGTGGAGGGTGCCTGTGGCTTCCTGGGGAGGCCTGAAGCCATCCTGCCACCTTACCACACACAAGTGTGGCTTCTAAAATAAGAGGGAATCTCAAGGCTCAGCATCTTCTAGCAGTAGTGTGATTTCTCTTTCCTGAGTGGGGAAGTAGAAAGAAGCAAGCAGAAAACAGACACTATTGCAGCAACAGTTTCCATCATCTTCATGCTATGTTCTGTCCCAATGCTCTCTTCAGCTTTCTCCAATTTGGAGGCTTCTCAGCACAACTCCCTCTCCCATCCCCATCCCCGTCCTGGACAGCTTCTCCCACCTGCACCCCAGCTCTGCTTTTATGGGAGGCCCCAGTGCATGTTCCTAATACATTTCTTGTGCCTGTCTCCAAATGAAGATGCCCTTCCCCTCCCATTTTGAAAATCGTTGTCTTTCTTATTTTACTGCTTCCTCCAAACACTTACGATTTTCTCAAAGTCCCTTTGAAATTTTCACCTTGATTTTTAATCATTTCATGCAGCTCCCCAAACAATATCACCCAGTCCAATACCACATTCTATTTCTATAGTACAAAATGATTTATTTTGACAGGTGTATGGGAAATGACTGATACTTTTTCAAATTCCTTCAGCAAGTTGTAAATCATTTATGAACCCAGTCTCCCTTCATCAGAAAAGAAGACTGAAATGCAGAAAAATGTCTTAATGTTCCCAGCCAGCATCCTCTTTTTTCTTTCCCATTGCCTGCTGTGCAGTTGGATGATCCCTTACAACTTCCTACCCATAAACTGGATGCATCTCCTGAGCTTCTCCACACTAAATTGTATTCCCATAGATTATCATATGAGATAAATAGAAAACAAAATGGAAATCTTATTTATAGTCAGTGCAGACTATTTCATCAAAGGAAACAGTTGTTGCCATTTTTACCGAGATATACAGAAGAAAAGCAAACAGAGGAACTGTAGCATTACCTCAAAGCTGCGGGCTCTCATGTTTCTCTGGTTTTTTGAATCTCATTTCTCATTGTCCTCTCATGCTACTGTGTATGCACGTCTAGTGGAATTCATTTTGAGAATGAAGTTACAGTCTAGACATGCTGAAGGGCCAGGCAGAAAAATTTACTGCTTTGCATGTCTTTCAGTCCCATGAGAACAGGACTGTAATGGATGCAGCTCAGTCTCTTTTAGTCAGCTTCGTTGGGTTCCTCCTGAACTGCTGCTTACAGCCAGCCTGCTGGCACTGCTGCCCTCACCCACCAGGGAGCCTGGGCCCTATGCCTAGATTGGCAGAGAGCTCTGTCTCATGCAAGTTGCTCAAAATGGAACTCAGAGGTTCCCAAGCTTATGCTGGAGAAAGTCATAACTGTGGATGGCACTCCAGATCCTTGTCCTGGCACTAAGCAACATTATTCAGGATAGACTGCACACCCATGGTCCACCGCTCTTTGCATTTTCATAGAAAATCTTCATTTAAAACAAAAGAAAAAAAGAAGCTTATAACAAAAACAAGTTTGGCACCTTTGTTTCCTGGCTGATAAAATATGAATATTTTTGTTTGTTATACTGACACTCCAACAATGATGACAAATAGGAAAAGAAGCTCACAAAAGAAAGGAGCATTTTGATCATCTACTCTATAATGTTTTTTACAATACAAAACATGAAATCTAACCCACTAATTTTTGCAGTCTACCACAGAGCTTCTTTTGTTATCGCTATATTTAAATGGAAAGTGCCACCATATTTAAAAAGTATTTTTTTCCTGGGGAAGACATGCATCAGATGAGCATACAAAATATTAATGACTGTTTCAAAGCCAACTCATCTATATAATGTTGAGATTCAGCTTCTACTTAGTCAACTGGGACTCCAAAGTACATCCTAAATATTACCACCTGCTACCTAATTACACCTTGAGAAGTTCATTCTTGCATAATTTTAAAAGCTACTGCTTAGTGGGTTTATGGTCTCTGTCATCCCTATATTACACTGCACAGCCATTTTAATTCGCTGTAAGGAAAACAAAAAAATGAGAGAGAAAGGAAGCCTAGTGCAATGCATGGAAAAACAAGTACTAGGATTCTTTTATACTTCCTGCAAGCTGGAAAACAAAGACAGATTTCATTAGTGAAAAATTTTAAATTAAACTATGCTATCTCTTTTCTTCCAACTAAGTACAAGAAAAAGCACTGTTAAAGATGGTGAACTTTTAAAAGCCACAAGGTGGCAATGTTTCAGAACATTACGGAGATTTCCTGAAAAATTATATTTATCAGTAACTCATTATTACAATCATAATTACAAAAGACCATCCATAAAACTGCCATCTAATGCACAGATTTTGAGTAGTAAGAGGATGGTTAACAACATACAGTTATGCTAGGGTCTCATGAGAGCAGAGTAGAGGGGCAGAATCACCATCTCCCTCGATCTGCTGGCCATGGTTCTTTTGATGCAGCCCAGGATGCAGTTGGCCTTCTGGGCTGTGAGCATGCATTGCCGGTTCACGTTGACCTTCTCATCAACCAACACCCCCAAGTCCCTCTCCTCAGGGCTGCTCTCAATCCACTCTCTGCTCAACCTGCATGTGTGCATGGGATTGCCCCAACCCACATGCAGGACCTTGCCCTTGGCCTTGTTGAACTTCATGAGGTCCACACAGGCCCACCTCTCAAGAATGTGACTTGGGCAGTGTGGCTAGAGCACTTGCCAGTGATGATCGAGGCAAAAAGTCATTGAATCCCTCAGCCTTGTCCATATCCTGGGTGACCAGGTGTCCCATTTCCGTTGGAAGAGGCCCCACATTTTTCCTAGTGCTTCCTTTTGTCACTGATATAGAAGGCTTTCTTGTTGTCCCTGATGCCCTGGGCCAGCTGGGGCTTTAGCTTTCCTAATCTGATCCCTGGTTGTTGGACAATTTCTCTGTATTCCTCCCAGGCTACCTGTCCTTGCTTCTACCCTCTGTAGGCTTCCTTTTTCTGTTTGAGATTGCCTGGCAAAATCATGTAGCAGATCCTCCTGGAAACTCTGCTAAGGCATATGGAAAATAAGGAGGTGATTGGTAGTAGCCAACATAACTTCACTAAGGGTAAATCGTGTCTGTCAAATTTGGTGACTTTCTATGATGAGGTTACAGCGTTGGTGGATAAGGGGAGAGCAACAGATGTCATCTACCTGGACTTGTGCAAGGCATTTGACGCTGTCCCTCATGACATCTTTGCCTTTAAATTGGAGACACATGGACTTGACAGATGGACCACTCGGTGGATAAGGGACTGGCTGGACGGTCGTACTCGAAGTGTTGCAGTCAATGGCTCGACATCCAAGTGGCGAGCAATGACAAGTGGTGTTCCTCAGTGGTTGGTACAGGGACCAGTGCTGTTTAATATCTTTGTTGGCAACAGGGATGTTGGGATTGAGTGCACCCTCAGCAAGTTTGCCGATGACACCAAGCTGTGTGGAGCGGTCAACACACTGGAGGGAAGGGATGCCATCCAGAGGGACCTGTACATTCTTGAGAGGTGGGCCTGTGTGGACCTCATGAAGTTCAACAAGGCCAAGGGCAAGGTCTTGCATGTGGGTTGGGGCAATCCCATGCACACATGCAGGTTGAGCAGAGAGTAGATTGAGAGCAGCCCTGAGGAGAGGGACTTGGGGGGGTTGGTTGATGAGAAGGTCAACGTGAACCGGCAATGCATGCTCACAGCCCAGAAGGCCAACCGCATCCTGGGCTTCATCAAAAGAAGCGTGGCCAGCAGGTCGAGGGAGGTGATTCTGCCCCTCTGCTGTGCTCTGGTGAGACCCCACCTGGAATACTGCGTCCAGGTCTGGTGCCCCCAACATAAGAAGGACAAGGACCTGTTGGAGCAAGTCCAGAGGAGGGCCACGAAGATGATCAGAGGGCTGGAGCACCTCTGCTATGAAGACAGGCTGAGAGAGTTGGGGTTGTTCAGCCTGGAGAACAGAAGGTTCCAGGGAGACCTTATAGCAGCCTTCCAGTATCTGAAAGGGGCCTACAAGAAATCTGGAGAGGGCCTTTTTACAAGGGCATGTAGTGACAGGACGAGGAAGAGGGTAGATTTAAATTAGATCTCAGTAAGAAATTTTTCACTCTGAGGGTGGTGAGGCACTGGAATGGGTTGCCTAGGGAAGTTGTGGAGGCCCTAATCCTGAAGTCTTCAAGGCCAGGTTGGATGGGGCTTTGAGCAGCTAGGTCTAGTGGGAGGGGTCTTTGCCCATGGCAAGGAGGTTGGAACTAGATAATCTTTAAGGTCCCTACCAACCTAATCCATTCTATGATTCTGTGATTATCAGCATAGTGTTTAATGAGGCATTGATAGGTTCCACATGGAAGATTATTAGTTACAATGGAGAAGGTAAGACTTTGTGAAAAAATCAGAGGACTGTGAAGTCTCGGCTAAAACAGAGAGAGCAATGGACAGCATGGGGTGCAGAAGCATCAGGCTGGAGAGTGGGCATAAAGATGTCATAAAACTGCTTGAAAGTACAAAGTTCACATGACAGCATACAAAAAGTGGAATGATAAGAATGAGAAAAACTTAGCAGTACATTGCGCCTTTTAGGTACCATGAGCAAAAACACATGAGATTAAACAATTTGGAAACCTCTGCATGAAAAAGAGCCCCAGATACCCACCAACCACTGAATGATCATGGATTATTTACTTGATGCTACCCTAAGAAGGCAAATGTGATTCCGGAATGACTGGAAGATTGTTAGTAGGATAGCTTGAGATCAGCTCCACAGATCTTGCTCAAACAGGAACAAGAGCAGACAAAGGCTATGAGGATAAACAGGGAAACCAGAAGTATAAAAAGCATAGCCTGTTTTCCTGGTTGTCCTCATATATATTAAATCAGAATGCTCTAGAAATATATCAGTAAGGATTAATCTTCAGAAAGGCAAGCTAACCGCACTGACACCAGAGATAAACTGGCAATGAATAAATGACTGCAGCATCAGCCTACCATTCATCTTTTTACTTTCACCCCATATCCTCAGTATTCACTCTCTCTGAAACCTAACTGGCAAAATTCAATGTATCCATAAAACCATCACAGAAAACTTGACTGGAAAAGGATGATACTCATTTCAGTTAATGGAAATCTTCCTACTGGAAGTGAATTAGAGCAAGAAGAAGCTAAATTCACACAACCAAACAGTGCCTTTATACTTAAGGCATCTTTATTTGCCTCACTATAATGCAGGCAAGTAGCCATACAGATATAATCAGACCATTCTCTAGAGCAGATAACTTCAAACCCTCCTTACGCTGGCTGGCACAGAGGAATAGCATTTCTGCAGTACATTGCTAGGGACAGGTATTTCTCAACTCCAGCAGTGATTATCTCTTCAAAGTGACTGCTTCAAACTAGGTGTGGAACACCACATTGTTTGTCTCTTCTGCTTGCTAAAGGCAGAAACAGACGGAGGAAAACAAGACAAGGCATGGAACAAAACAAAGCAGTGGCAAACCTCTCTGCCTTTCTGCAGTGAACGTGGGGAAGGAAAAGAGAGGTCTGAAAACTTCCCTGGGTGCAACCACCAGTGACAGAATGATCAGCAATTACGGAATCATATCCTTAAAACACACTTTTCAAATATACTCCGACTCAGTGATCTTCTTTTGAGGAACTGGAGTTAGAAGGTAAAGCATATAGTCTCAACACAAATTTCTTATTTTAGTCTTGGTCACTGTTCTGTTCAAAAGATGTATTGGTCAGCAAAGACATGCCACCAACCACGGAAACATTTAGAGAAGCTTAGTGGGTATGGGAAAACAGTAATACGATATACTTGAAAATATCTGCTAGGAAAACAAAAAAAAAAGTTAAATAGGAGTTTTCAAAGTTTTTCTTAGTTGTTAAATGTTAGTTTAATAAATGCCCTTGTTTCTATCTATCAAGCTCCAGTAGGATTTTATTTAGTGGGTTCTTGATGGTATATTAATGAAGATGAAACTTTTTTTGGCACAGAACAGCCACTGAACATACTAAGTCTTCCCATGTGGAAAGAAAACATCTTGCCCATTCGCTTTCACAGTCAGGAAGGCCAAGTTTCATCTTTCAGTGGAATGATCCCCTCATAGTAGCACTGGCAATATGCGTATGTGTGAAGTATACATGTTAAAAACAGAAAGACATACTTAAAGCACAAGTTCCAAAATTTAATTTCTTTATAAAAAGGCTTTTCTGATTTAAATAAAGAGGGGCATTAGAATGATCAGAAAGAGTACCAATCACCTGCCAATGTCGTGATCAGAAGGAACACAGAAGTGCTAATGCAATTCCTAGGCAGGCCTGCAGCTGAGACACATGTGAGCTCAGGTTTGCTAGAAGCTGAAGTGCCACACAGAGCGATGTGTTCCACCATGAACAGGACTGGGACAACAATCCTGTCATTGTATCTCTCTCTCTTCTGAAGATGCCAGGAAGATGGCATCATGAGCAGCATCAGCTTCACCGACGCTAACCCATTCCAGAGTAAATGGAAGAGCAGACAGAGCTTCACTGGTTTTCCCCTGCTGCACTAAGTTTCCTCTACGGTTACAGGTTCACCTCTTTCCAGTCCACAGCCGTGTCTTGTTTTGTTCCACCAATGTAACATTGAATACTCAGGCTAGGCATGTATGTATTCCTCAGGAAGTGAAAGTCACAGAGCTCAACCTTCAGTAAGGTAGACGCGTCCCTCTCTTCTGCTGTCACTAATCCTCCAGTCCCCAGCTAGTGGGATTTTCCTCAAAGAATATGCTACATGTTACAGCTTGAGATGGTACTGGGACTGTGGTACGCTCTGTTTTTCCTCTGCCCATAAGATATGACATCCTCCGTCACCACACTCCTCCAAAACCCAGATAGCTCCACCAGCTCCACATAGATATGTGGCAAACCTGCTGTAGTCTGCTCTTGCACCTTGCTGAGAATTGGGGCCAGCATAGAGGAGTGGGGGGAGAAAGGCTGCAGACATCTCCAGTCCTCTTTCCTCACTGCTGCAGCAGATACACTCTGCAGCTGAGGGTCCAAACTGGGGGAAGAATCAGAGGAAATCAAGGACACACTGCTGCACAACTGCTGTACCAGTGCTTCACAACATTGCTATAGTCTGATATAGCATACATTTAGAGCTGCAGTAGCCACTCAGTATCAGTACATGCCCTTTCTTACTACAGATTTTTGCCAGTGGTGGAACAAGCAAGAACTCTTTGGTAAAGATAAACTTTTTGAGTGCTAATGATAAAAACTGAGCTCAGTAGTGGCTGTAAGCAGACTAAGTATTTTAAAAAAAAAAGGAACCTCAAGTCAAAAGCAATACTTTTAGAACCTAAGTAAGACATATTAAGCGGTAAGCAGTTAGCATTTCCTTTTTCAAAAACCACAGATGCCTTTAGTATAGCAATATGAAAGCAAATCACAGTGCAAAACAGTACAATGGAACAGATGCCAAAATCTCCAGAGACTAAGATATAATACTTTGCTTTGAAAAATTTAGAATTTTTCTTATCTAAATTAGAAAAATCTAAAAGCCTTTGTCCTTTGCAACTTGTTCTCATTTTGTCTTCACAGAGGAGGGAAGTGAGCCTAACCCATCAGCAAAATATCTCATTGCCTTCCAAAGAGGAAAAACAAGGACCAACTACAAATGTGCTAAGGAAGCAATGAGTGTATTCACTCACTTAAAATAACAAGTGTGACTCAGATTTAGTTCATTATTACCATGTCAAACTGGGAAATTCCTAATCAAATGTGCCTGAAGGGAAGCTAAACTCCAAATGAAATCAGTTTATATTGAAGAGGTAATGAAGAACAGAAATCTTGGAAAGAATTTAAATTATGTAACGACAGAAGTTCACTCTAGAATGGCAAACCTGAAAAAAAAAATTTAGCTTACAATGTATTTTTTTGCCAGTTAGTGGGATGTGGTCTAGCTCTTTTCCTCCATAAAATGTTGACCAAAATGAACAGGCAAAATATCTGTAAGAGTACGTGTGTGCAAACAGCGTACACTGTTGCACACTGGAATCACAGAATCACAGCATCACAGAATCAGAGGGGTTGGAAGGGACCTCTGGAGATCATCTAGTCCAACCCCCCTGCCACAGCAGGGTCACCTAGAGCAGGTTGCACAGGACGGTGTCCAGGCAGGTTTGGAATGTCTCCAGAGTCGGAGACTCCACCACGTCTCTGGGCAGCCTGTTCCAGTGCTCTGCTACCCTCAAAGGAAAGAAGTTCCTCCTCATGCTTAGATGGAACTTCCCGTGTTCAAGTTTGTGCCCGTTACTTCTTGCCCTGTCACTGGGCACCACTGAAAAAAGACTGGTCCCATCCTCCTGGCACCCCCCCTTTAAGTATTTATAAGTATTGATAAGATGCCCTCTGAGTCTTCTCTTCTCCAGACTAAAAAGACCCAAGTCCCTCAGCCTTTCCTCATAAGAAACATGTTCCAGTCCCCTGATCATCTTTGTAGCCCTCTGCTGTACCCTCTCCAGCATTTCCCTGTCCTTCTTGAACTGGGGAGTCCAGAACTGGACCACAGTACTCCAGATGCGGCCTCACCAGGGCAGAGTAGAGGGGGAGGATAACCTCCTTCAACCCGCTTGCCACACACCTCTTGATGCACCTCAGGATGCCATTGGCCTTCTTGGCCACAAGGGCACGTTGCTGCCTCATGGTCATCCTGTTGTCCTCCAGGACTCCCAGGTCCCTTTCCACAGAGCTGCTTTCCAGCAGGTCAGCCCCTAACCTGTACTGGTGCATGAGGTTATTCCTCCCCAGGTGCAGTACCTTACACTTGCCTTTGTTGAACTTCATGAGGTTCCCCTCTGCCCAACTCTCCAGCCTGTCCAGGTCACGCTGAATGGCAGCACAGCCTTCCGGTGTGTCAGCCACCCCTCCCAGTTTTGTGTCATCAGCAAACTTGCTGATGGTACACTCTATCCCCTCATGCCAGGTCATTGAACAGGACTGGACCCAGTCCTGACCCCTGAGGAACACCACTTGTCACAGACCTCCAACTAGACCCTGTACCACTAATCACAACTCTCTGAGCTCTATCTGCCAGCCAGTTTTCAATCCACCCCACTGTCCATTCAACTAACCCTCCCTTCCTAAGCTTGCCTATGAGGATGCTGTGGGAGACAGTGTCAAAAGCCTTGCTAAAGTCAAGGTAGACAACATCCACTGCCCTCCCCTCATCTATCCGTCCACTCACACCATCGTAGAAGACGATCAGATTGGTCAGACATGACTTCCCCTTGGTGAATCCATGTTGACTATTTCTGATAACCTCCAGATGTTTGGAGATGATACCCAGAACGAGCTGTTCCATCATCTTTCCAGCGATGGAGGTGAGGCTGACTGTAGTTTCCTGGGTCTTCCTTCTTGCCCTTTTTGAAGACTGGAGTGACATTGGCTTTCCTCCAGTCCTCAGGGACCTCACCTGTTCTCCAGGACCTTTCAAAGATGATGGAGAGCAGCCCAGCAATGACTTCTGCCAGCACCCTCACCACTTGCGGATGCATCCCATCAGGACCCATGGACTTGTGGATGCCCAGTTTACTTAACGGATCTCTAACTTGATCCTCCTCAACCAAGGGAAAGTCTTCCTTCCTCCAGACTTTCTCTGTTACCTGTAAAGTCTGGGAATCCTGAGGGCTGACCTGAGCAGTAAAGATTGAAGCAAAGAAGGCATTCAGTAATTCCACCTTCTCTGCATCATCTGTCACCATGGCCCCTGTCTCATTCAACAGCGGGCCCACATTTTCTCTAGTTTTCCTTTTGCCTCCAATGTACTTGAAGAAACCCTTCCTGTTGACCTTGACATCCCTTGCCAGATTTAATTCCAAGGAGGCCTTGGCTTTCCTTGTTTCATCCCTGCATACTCTGACGTCATTCTTGTAATCTTCCCAAGCGGTCAGTCCCTTCTTCCACTTACTGTAAACTTCCTTCTTCCACTTGAGCTTTTTCAGAAGCTCCCTGCTCAACCATGCAGGTCTCCTGCTTCCCTTGCCTGATTTCTTGCTCTTAGGGATGCACCGATCCTGAGCTTGGAGGAAGTGATACTTGAATATCAACCAGTTCTCTTGAGCCCCCCTACCCTCTAGAGCCCTAACCCATGGGATTTCTCCAAGCAGTTTCTTGAAGAGATCAAAGTTAGCCCTCCTGAAGTCCAAGGTTGCAACCCTACTTGTCGTTTTATGCCTACTGCACATCATCCTGAACTCGATCTTCTCATGATCACTGTAGCCGAGGCTGCCCCCAACCTTAATGTCCTCCACCAGTCCCTCTTTGTTTGTCAGTACTAGGTCCAGTAGTACACCTCTCCTTGCCAGCTCCTCCACCACCTGAGTCAAAAAGTTATCAAGACACTGGAGGAACCTCCTGGACTGTACCTGCCTAGCTGTGCAGCCTTCCCAGCAGGTATCAGGGTGACTGAAGTCCCCCATGAGAACCAAGGCCTGTGATTGTGAGGTGACTCTCAGCTGCCTGTAGAAGGCATCATCAACTTCTGCATGCTGATCAGGTGGCCTGTAATAAACCCCCACAACAGTGTCTCTCATATTAGCCTGTCCCTTAATCCTTACCCACAAGCTCTTGACTCTCTCATCATCTGTCCGCAGGGAAAGCTCGATACATTCCAGTTGCTCTCTCACATAAACAGCAACTCCAACACCTCGCCTTGGTGGCCTGTCTTTCCGAAAGAGAACATAGCCATCCATGGCAGCGTTCCAGTCGTGAGCTATCCCACCATGTCTCAGTAATTGCAATGAGATCATGGCCCCACGTCCACACACAGATCTCCAGTTCGTCCTGTTTGTTCCCCATTCACTTTGAATGAAATCAAAGTGCCCAGCTCAGTATCCTGTTCACGGAGACAAACCGTGCTTAAGCAGTAACATAGCAACTCAGGAAACATTTGGCAAACTGCACATGTGGCTAGGCCAGCTGCTGTAACTTGAAGCACCTATGTGGCAGAGCTGCTGATCTATGGTGGAAACACCTTGCATTTGAAGAGTGGCACAGGAAAAGTTGTGTCAAACCTGTGTTAAAGCATTAGCTAACTTTTAGTTGTAGTTAAGACACTTCTAGAAATGAAAACAATTCTGTGGACAGCAATAAAAATACATGTAAGAGAACTTTGCTAATGACATTTTAAAGCTCCCTATGAATTCCTACTGCTGAGGGAAGAATATCAGGAATCAGTACTGAGGTTGCATTACTTTATACTGTGGCATACTACTAAAATACATAAAAACATCACATGAGTGTCCACACAGCACTGCTGTCATGGATATTGCTTTAAATTTAGAAATCAGCCATAAGAAAGTACTTTTGAAGTATTTCTCTTACTATTTAAGACCTGATGCACTATAGCCAGTGTTCTTACCTATGATAATTTGCTTCAGTAACTGTTATCCTTGACGTTACCTGCTGAAAACTGCACAGTAGTGTATTTTTAACCATGTAATGACAGGTTTGTGTGCTCCAATTTGTCTTTCCTCCACCATTTTCTCTAATGGAAAATGCATGGAGCAAGTAGTAAAAATAAACTGAAAAATTCACAGAGTCAAACAACATCAACAAATTTAATTGACAGTTGTTTGAAGCAGAACCTATTTGAAATTTCCCAATATTTATTTCAAAACTCCTAACAGCCAAAGCATCAACAGGTTTTAGAATGATACAACTACTGTTTTTTAACTTATCTATATATGTTTGTCTGCTCTACTCAATGTAAGCCAGCATCCATTACAACATATAACAGCTTAACATAGGTGGCATGACTATATGTCATAAATACATCTATGAGCAAAACCAAACTGCAACAAACAACAGTCCAAGACGTCCCCCTGTTAGATTGAGTATGAGTGACTACATAGACTTAAAATAAAAAGCAAGGTTCATATGCCGTATTTTCTTCTTTAGAAATCTCTTCAGTTGCCATAGTTCACACCTTGTGTCAAAAAATGAAATGGCTGAAAACTGATTTAATTGACATGCTTACTAACATCAGGAAGCTTTCAGGAGGTGAAATAAAGTTAAATCAAGTTGTTATAGTACTGATCTGGACTGCTGTCACAAGTGTGGCTTTTTAAAGGCTTGTATAGATTTTTCTATAATACCATATGTTACATTTCGCAAATTAAAGGCATATGGGCAGAGTAATACAATTACAATGCAATTAAAATATATGTATTTTTTATGATTTTTAACTGTACATTTTTCTTGTGTGTTACTGAGTTTCTACACTTCGACATTTCAAGTCCGGTTGCAAGGCACCTCTCTCTCTTATCATAAAGCTGTGTAGCCCTAAGCTTAGGTGTCCCCCTGTAACCATTCCCAGAGGAAAACCTCATCTCATCTTCAGCAAGGTGTTCAGGATAGAAGGGATGAACTACCCTTGTATGTGTCTATTACTACTAAGGATTACTGCCTATAGGTTAAAAAGTTAGATTACAAGCTTCACTTTTACTTGGCCAAAGTAAGAAGAATCCCAATGGTATGCCAGACAACGCAGCTTCTGGCACTAACTGCATTCAGATGAGATATTTATTCTGCATAAACAGAGCTGCAATAGAGCTGTAAAATTAGAACACATTTATTTGTTTGCTGTACCCTGCCTTGCAAGGGGTAACAAGCGGTTCCTAATGGCTTCAGGTCAAAGCTGAAGCCTTCCACCTGAAGGTTTTCATTTAACCTGAGTAGCCTTCAGATTTATTACTTGCTGTATTAAGGATAGACACATGCACAACTACTGCAGACTGGGGACTAACAGACGTTAGTCAGTGGAAAGCTCCTGGGCAATTATTTCTGTGTGGTAGAGAGAAATGTGCCTCTTCAAAACTCTTTTACCTGAGAAAGGTAGAAGACAGACCAGGGGTGCCACGTAGCAGGATAAAGGTAGCCAACAGTTCACCTCAGCTCTGTGTGAGGATCTAAGCAACCAAAGGTGGAAAATGAAGCAGAGTGCAGGACAAGTTCCCATCTCTGCTCCTGCTGCTATTTGGCTAAGAGGCACTGCTAGCCAGCCTGCATGAGAGGGAGTGAAGCCCAGCAGCTCAAACTGAGAGCCTGAATTTGTAACACTCCTTATTTTCTCTTTTCCCTGATCCTAGAAAGGAACAAATAGATTTCTGAAGGTGGACTTTCCTTTGTAAGGTTGTGGCTCTATGACACAATATATTCAATTTTAAGCCTCTGTGTAACACAGAACACAGCACTAATGTGGTACAGGCTCACCCTGTCAGCTAAAATTACTTAGTCCACATATATTTTTCAAAGATTGCACTGGCTAGCTTTTGCAGAGGATCGGGTATCATATCTCACCTTGCAATTTGTGTAAAATCAGGATCACCTCCCTGATGCACAGTAGATAATTTGACAAGAACATGTTTTTGTGCCCACACATGATCCAGACGACATTTTTGCCGCAGGGTGATTTGCTGATGCACAGAGCCAGTATGAATGATTATGGAAACAGGGCCTGTGTTTTAATGATAAATTTCATATTTTCTTCTGCACCGCAATGAAAAAAGAGGCAAGATTCTGAGAACAAAGAGTATGGGAAACGAGGAGAACCTGATTATGCATTGATAAGCATGCTGTCAGGCACCCTAGAAATTACTTCTGCCTGAGGCTGTGCAAATAACTAATTTTTCAGTTCGTTGTTGAATAGGAAGAAAAAAACCCCAGCAACCTGTTATGCATTACCAAAAATGAGAGTCCAACATGATTTGCTTTATTCAAACACAATATTGTGGTTGTTTTCCTTTTTTCATAAATGTTTGAAATTAAACATAATGGACAAAACCACTGGAGGGTTGCTATAGGTGTCACCCTTTTACCCAAAGGTACTGGAGGTAGTACACATATCCAAAATGTGTAATATCTAGATTAAATTGTTTTGAAGGGGGATCTGAACCCAGCAGGGAATTTGAACCCAAAAAAATGTAAGCAGTTCAAAGCATTCTGCACTGAGACTCATGGTATCTTTTGCTGACACTGTTTCATTTTCCAAGAATAGTTATTAATCAAATCTCTGACTCAGTGATGTCCCACTTACTATATGCAATGTTAAGGATATTGCTCTACAATGCAGCAGATGTTTGGAATGCATACACATATACATGCAGACATTTGTATGCACAATTCAGCACTGCATACTGAGAATTTATCTGGTTTCAAATGATGTGGTGAACGTGTACAGAAGCACTGCAGAGCAACACCGAGGTGCTAGTCTGTCTCCCAAGCACCAGCATTACTGCAGTAGCACGGATTTGTACTAGCAAAGGGAACAACCCTACCTCTCAGCAAAACTAATTAGACTAGCTGGAGTGCCATGCTTCTGGCTCTGAAGCTAGTCACAGAGCTGGCTGCCTCAACCCAGTGCTTCCTAACTCCCTGTAGTTTTTAGTGCTTCCTTCAGATTCTTATGTTAAAGCCTGTAATAAACTTAAATTTCATGCACTCTAGTGGAGTACAAAACTATTTCACAAAAATATTATGCCACCACTAAATTAATTTCTCTAGTCCCAGTGGTTTGACAGACTAAATGTGAATTCACAAATAGTTTTAAAGAGAGCCAGTCCCCCATTCTGGAGACTTTGCTATTCTTCAGTTGTTTTCCCACCATCATGTTCTAATTGTGAGCAGGTACAAAAGTAACATTTAGGAGGGAAGGAAAGATCTAAACAAGTTGCTTGAAAGATGGTCTTTATTTTGCAAACACATTTGAATGTACTTATGCAATTAAAAACCAGCTGTTTTTGTGGGCTTTGGAGGTTTGTATGAAGTCAAACATTTTTCCAGCTTTCCTCATATGAAAACAACAGGCACTTTTCACATCAGCCTGTGCTGCAGAAAGTGCATTTCTCTGATGGAAATTATACACTTTATCTCCAAGTCCAATGCATGAATATTCTCCCCCCAAGTCGCGGGGAGGAAGGAAAAACATGAGTCAGATTCGTTACAAAGTTGGCAAGATTGGGGCAGGAAATAGTTTCCACACATCAGGAGACTAAACAGGCAACAGTTCTTCAGCTTGGAAAGAGAGATGAGCAGGGTTATAAGAGAAGTCTACAGTGTTATGAGTGGCATGGAAAAGGTTACTGTAGAATGATTACTTATAATTTATGACAAAGCAAGAGCTGGAGAGCACCCAATCAAGGCATCAGACAACAAATCTGTAACAAATAAAAGGAAGTTCTTTTTCAGAGTGCATAGAGTGAAATTCACCATCACAAAACTGTGGGGAGGACAAAACTATACACATGCTGAAAGAGAGATTAGAAAAATGGAAAATGGGAATCTACAGGCCTTTAAACACAGTGGTCCAGTTGCACTTCAGATTAAGATGGCCTCAGAATTACAATGCTACCACTTCCTTGGAGCATGGCACCACTTCAGGAGTCGCCACACTGGAAATTAATACATGGTGAGCCACAACTTCCTTACTGGTTTCCATCTCTGAATCAGATGGCAAGTAGTCTCAATCAGCAGTAGATTACATCTTTCTCTACACTGAACACATCCCCTATTCCTCATCCTTGCTTGCTCCTTTCTTGCTCACTTGGGAAGGAGTGAAGCACTGCCTGGAGGCTGCTCTCAGGATCAGTAGGGACATCTAACGCTGAGCCTCCAGGGAGCAGGGTGACAATGTCCTGCTTGCTGTATGGGCAAAGGATAATCTGGAATTAATGAAGTGGACACAGAGAGATGGTGCAGTGGGAGTAAAGGGGAAGTGCTCAGGTCCTGTGACTGAGCAGGAAGAGAACAAGTGCAGTTCTGGAGAACAGAACTCACCTCACAATATTTATTCTTAACTGCTTGCTTTGCAGAGGATGGTCTTGTTGCTGAGATTTATAGACAATGAGAGAAACAGCTTATCCCAACTGAATAATTATAATTATTCATTCATGGTCTAAAACTTATTTGGTTCTTGGCCTTTGTTTCTAGTGTTATTCTGGAATTGTAGTCTAACATTCAGCAGCATAACAAATGGATGACACCACCATCGAGGCCAGTTATTTGTTGTGACCACAGAGAACAGATAACAGGGTGAACATTAAACTGAATTTTAAAATAAATAGCGTCTGTCTGCTTCCCTTCACCCCAGCAACACTTTTAAAGCCTACTTGCAAACTCCTGCATGATGACTCCAAAAACGTTACAACATGAGCTCTTGCTCATAAAAATAGATTTAGCAAAATTATCACATTGAACTATTACTACAAATGCATTTCATATGAGGAGAATCACTCTAAGTAGGACACAGGAAGAAATCTCACTTACAGTTTCAGATGTGGTATCTGTCTCACACAGTCAAGACTTTAACTCCAGAAGGCTGTGTATGTTCAAAAGCCAAGAGCCTGTTCTCTCCTTTCCCATTAGAGATTTGCACAGAAATACCAGGGAAAGGTTTTAACATTTTGGATTACAATTCTCAATGTAAAAGGTCTATGGTATTTAGGTCAGAACATTTGAATGAGACAAGAAAGTCTGATGAAAAAAATCCAGACCTTTTTAACATGTACTGTTTGTACTTCAGAGAACAAAAATACAGGAATGATCACAAAAAATTGAACTAGGTCAGCAGTGTCTCTTTTCCTCTCAAACACACTTGAGTGTTGCCAGCTGGAAACTTGGGTTATGTTACGCCACAGCAACTGCAGAATAATTTTGTAGCCTGTAATCATGTCAGTTCTTGCCCTGGTTTTAGAGGTATTCTCAAGTAGTGTGAGAGCAGCCACAGAAAGTATTTTGGTGGGACTTTTGACAGCTAACTAGACTATTTCACCACTGTATTGAGTTTTACACTGTGTTGCATAAAGTTAATTTCACAAGTGTAGGAGAAAAGTGTATTCTCTTCACTGACCTGTATAATGGATTGGAAAAATATTTGCAGGATTCTCTAGGTATGCTATCAACAATAATGCTACTTAAGTGTAATGTTTTTTCTTTCTCGTGTTTCTATATGCATGGATAAAATATAAAAAAAAGACAGATTGCTAATGTGCTCACTAGAGAAACAAAAAAATCAGTATTATTTTCATGTTGGATCTCAGAAGCGGGTTTTCAAAGGCACAAATGGTAGAGTTGCCTAAATCCCATGGAAATTCACTTATGGCACATTTATGACTTTAAAAATCTGCAGCTTTGGATTACAAAAGACCAGAATCAAACCTAAAGGCTTTGATCCTAATACCATTTTTACACAGCCAGCAAAGTATGCAGTTGTTCAAAGAACAAGTCTACTTATTGCAGAGTATGTTCAGGTCATAAAAATGCATTCACCCAATCCATAACAGAAAGTACTTAAGGACCTGTGTTATTTCACACATAGGAATAGACTTGCTAGAGAAACTGCAAGTGAAGACAAGTAAAGTGTGCAAGGTACACAAGCTTTGAGGACCCTGACATCTTGTATAGCAAGGTTTGAACACCACTTAAGTCCTTTATTGGCATAAGTTACCATCATTCCACAGAGGTCAATGGAGTTATATCTATGTATTCCAGCATGGCCCTCTATTATCACCTAGACAGAAAGAAAAATCTAGTCCAAACCTTACAGGTAAACAGATCCTAGCAGGTTTAACATTCAGATCTGTGAGTAACAACAGCAAGCTCCACAATATATCAGTTTTTCTCATTGTTTCCAAATCTGCTTGGAAGATTGATTAATAAAATTGTGTGAAATAAACCATCAAACTACTAAGGTGGCTTTTGAGAAAAGGAATACATTGTTATCACAGTTATTCATGTATATCAGTGCAACCCCTTCTCCCCAAAATGTAGACTTTTGTTTACAGGTATCATGAATGCAAACAAGTTATAGCACACACAGCCAGAAGAGAAGTATTTACAGCATATCTAACACCCACCCAAAAACATCCATGCAGAAAAAACCCCAGGATCTTAGACTGCAATAGTATGT
Organism: Burhinus oedicnemus; assembly: GCA_008921705.1. Taxonomy (NCBI): domain Eukaryota; kingdom Metazoa; phylum Chordata; class Aves; order Charadriiformes; family Burhinidae; genus Burhinus; species Burhinus oedicnemus. The sequence goes on along the minus strand of VFFE01006736.1, from coordinate 160,091 downwards.
TAGCTTTGTCTCAGACCTAAAATACTTCCCCTCTGGTGCCGGAGCGGACAGTAGCCATAGGGTCAGCCTGCACCTTCTGAGTGCACTGCTGATGAAGAGTGAAGTATGCATGCACTGGTGAGGAAGAGCTGAAGCAGCTGGGGGGAGGTGGCACCCTTCCTTCACAATGGAAATACACATATGCCCTATCATGCCCTCAGCAGCAATGTCCTGACCTGTGGTTCACACAACTACAGTCATCTCAGAAGAAACAGAGAAAAAGAAATAAGGCTTAGAAACTGACCTGTTTTTCATTTTCATCCTCCAGCCTCAGCCTGTCCTCAATGCAGTTCCTGGCCTGAAGGAACGCCTTCCTCTGAGCCCTTTCTGTCAAAATCCTCACAAAGACCCCATACAAATTTACACTGACAAAAAGGATTGCATTGGCCACAAGCTGTAAGAAAGAAAGAAAAATAAATGAATACTTCAAAATACAGATTTTTATTTAAAAAGAAGAAAAAAAAAAAAGCACTGTCTTTAAAGCACTGCCTCACTTGCTGTGTCACTGATACCCCTTCCCACAACCCAACCAAACAATTATACCAGCTACCACAAGTCCAGGCAAAAAATATTGCATAATACAGAACTTCGCATCTGCTGAAGTTAATTTCTCTTAGAGTGATTTGTAGCTTACCCCTTTCATTCAGCATCGGTTCTTTCATCAGCCCATTGGCAGATCTGTCCATCTAATAAGGACAGCATTTTCAACATTTGTTCAATTGTGAGATGCCTGGAACACCAAAATTATTTTCCTATGCCGTTGTAAAGTAGGGATATTTTTGTCCCCCTTTCTTATAGTTGAGAAGCAAGGCACTGAAAATAAATGTGACTAAATCAAAATGTGTGCCTGGGTACCCCAAGCTTTCATATTGTGCAGTTTGCACTTGGAAAATCTATTTATCTTCCCATATCTCTACTATTAGTGACTATACTGTATTTTTTATTAAATCATCCAAAACATTGTTGATGTTATCCTGCAGTAGACGTCTCAGAAGGTGCTAAGTTCACTTCTATGAACAGTGTTTTCATGAAGGACACATAAATGACCCAGTTGTCCTTCTGGGTTTTTTTAAGGTTTTTACAATATGTGATAAAGTTAGTTAACTGGCCTAAATAACTCAACGGTGGCTTGCACAGTACCTCCCTATCTAAGACAATCCTGTCCAAGTTTCTCGCTGCATCTCTGATGTCTGAAACTTCTCTTCAGGTGGTAAATTCTGCAATGCAATGCAGTGTTTGTTTAGAAAGGCAGCAATAAGGCCTGTTTACCCAATATCTTTTCAGTCTCATTCTCCATATTTACTCTAGTTACTACCACAGCATCATCATAAGGATTCACGGGACTCATACATTTCAAAATTTCAGAAATCAGCTGGCACATAAATTGGCCAAGATTGGGTATAATAAAAGCAAAGAAAGACATTACAGCAAGTAACACAATGTTAAATTCCTATGCACCTGAAAAAGTTAATAAAGACCATATAACTGACATTTATTTCTTAATTCAAGGTACACATTTCAAGCTAGTACATCTCTACTGTTGCATGATCTGCTAGTGTAAATTGACGAGGAGACTGCTGCCCTTGTTTGCACTGCATAGTGAGTCCAGATGTGCCAACAACACAATCAAATTTTTTAAAAAATAAAACCACTGACACTATTGTAGAGAATGCTTACTGAGTAACAGGACTAGGATTGAAGGTTTGAATTCAGCCAATATGGTAAGCAAAGATCCAAAATGACATCCAGAAACTCCCTGCTGATTTTGGAGAGCCTTTGGGAAATGTTTCACCCTACAAAAATAAGAAGGAAGTTTCTGATGTGTTTAACTAATGGCAGTATACATCTCCCATCTTCTGTGGTCTCAGTATAGTGGGGAGAATTCAAGGATTCATTCTGGGTGGGTTGTCCAGACCTTCACAGATTCACAATTCCTCTAACTTTTACCTTCATACCTGGTTGTTACTAGTTAACAGGACATCAGTAACAACTTCCCTGCAAACATTCTCACAGCACAAAATCAAAAGATATCCTGTGACAATTAAGGGAGCTGTGCCTAGCATTACTGTTTTCTTTCTCCTCAGATATCCAAAAAGAAACAGTTATCTCACAAGAGCTAACACCAGTGAAGACTGGTGTTCTGGCTTCCTCCTGAGAACCGCAAAATGTGGGTTCAGGTGTCATCAGTCAGAAGAATTTCAACCTAAGAATCTCATATACCAGTTACTTACATGTCACTTTGTTGCAAAAATCACCAGATTTGGTTATGGTAGAAATGAAATGTTAGTGTTGTGTGTTTTGAAACTTGTAACCATAGAACCCTCACCAGGTAATTATTGTTTTGTATTAAGAAACTAATAGAAACCAGATGAAACAATGAAAAACAGAATAAAGGAGTTCTGTTTGAGTCTTGTAACTTCAGGAACCATATTTGTTAGTTATTACATTTTGTTAAGTTTTGTGAAACTAAGGAAACTTGTTATAGAAACCAGTTATGTATCAGTGATGTTGCTTGGAAACCCCTTACCCTTCCCATCTTGATTTGAATATCAAGAATTTTAATCATGGACATCAGTAGAAGTGACCAGTGTTTATTTTGGGATATGATTATTGATGAAGTTATACAATCAAAGAAACCAATCAATGTAAAGGTTAAATCTAATAGTGAACATAGTATGCATTTTTATGCTAAACAATTTGTGTAATAGTGAAAAGTGTATAAGAGCTGGTGAATTTTAATGCAAAGATGGACATGTGTTTGGAGGAGCTACCCCCAATGGCTCCAGCGCTGCAATAAAGAAGTGCCTGCTCACCTACGCTGTGTAGATGAGTTTTTCCCATTACAGATTTGAAACGACTTCTCAGAGATGGTAATACCAATGGTAAAAATTTGAAGATGAAAAGCAGTACATGAGCATATCATTTCATGATACAGGCTGAGCATTAACAGTCTGCAATTCCTATCTTGCTTTATTTTGTTTCATCACAGAGAACGGTCTGAGGTATATAAATTTTCAGCACAAGTTAAAGCCTACTAAAATGAAATTACTGTAGAAATTCCAGTAGAATCCTATTTTTAGAGACATGAATCTGGCCGCACTCACCTTATCCCTGCATTTTATCATGCTGAAGTGTAGTGACAATGGTGTATTTTAAAGCTAATTCTTAGAAATGCAGTGGAATAAAAATAGAAAGGATTTGTAAAGGCTGTATTCAAAGGCAGTAGAGACAACCCACAGAATAAACAGTTACAGACAGTGCAACTGCTTGACCCTGTCCCTATACAAAACAGCTGTTAATAACACAGGGTGAAAAACTAATACTATCTTTATGCACTGGTATCAAAGTGGCCCAAGACATAAATAATTACTTTTAAAGAAAATAAATAAATAAAAAAAAGTCAACTCAGTTTCTGGTCTTCAAATGGAAGCAGTAAAAGACCATATATTACAACAATCTGCCAGCTGTTCTGGGACTATCATAACGATTTCACTCAAGCAATGGTGATCGTCTGTACTGGGGGTAACCAGCAGGTGGGTTCCTGCAATCATGCAGCCACTTTCAGACTCAGCAGGGTAAGTCATTTTCCAACATGCTTTGAACAGTTTAAGATAAAACAGAGGCTTAGCTGTCAGCTCTGGCCTGCAGGGAATCAGGAAAAGTGATAAAGCAAGTAAAAGATTCATAGATTTCAAAATGCGAGAAAAGAAAGTAGGGCAGATTGTCTCCTGAGGTAAGAGTTCCTTCCCTCCATAACCCATTTTCTGCTTAATTACTACTTTTTTCCCAGTTGCAAACTACATACATCTCTCTCTCTAGGTTTCTCAAATGCATGCCATTTCCTGGTCCCTTTCATTTTAATATGTAAACATGTACCCTATATATGTATGCATACATACATAACTTGCACACATTATGTGCTGTAACTGCAGGAAAGATTGAGAGACTTGTTGTTAAAACTAAGCACCTTTGAAGGACTGAGGCATCCAGAACTGCTGAAGTATCAAGGAATTTAAATTTAAATCATTCTTATGTTATTCACTGTACTTCTGCTTAGTAGCAAATGGGAGTGCTCTTCAGGTTTCACCATCACCTTCTATTTACAGAACTACCAAAGAAACGATTTACTTAATGCAACACAAAGTGACTCACAGATATTTTCATGCTGCCATCTCTTTCAAACAATCTTATTCTCTCATTCCATAATGAGATTACAGGTCAGCCAGAAAAAAAAAAAAAGTGTCAACAGGGTCATGAAAGCCTTTTTTAATTATTTTTTTTTAAATTATTGTTGTCACTGAATCTTGTATTGTGTATTCTGCATATCTGCTACACTTCAGTACCAACATCCTGAGCTATACGCTTGTCTAGTCCTTGGTAGGGCATGCTTTCTATCACTGGATGATCTCTGGCATGGGTTCTTGTGCTCGGTATAGAGGGTGTTACCAAAGGCAGACTTCAAATACAGAGAGCTAGTTCTTGTGGGCTGCCTAGTCAGTGAAGAGAGACTGGCAACTCCAGCAGGTATTTCAACCAAATTTCTATCTCCCCTGTTCTTTTCCTCCACCGATTTTCCTGGGTCTCAGGGTAGTTTTGGTAGGGAACTCAAATTGTGCAATACAGCAATGCCCATCAAGGAGTGAGCAAGTAATTCTGGAGGTAAGAAGCATGTAACACACGTGCATAAAGAGGGCTTGAATAGATCTCTTTTTTTTTTTCCCTAGAATGATCTCCCACTTCTTGAGTGTCCCTTGGGATTAGTTGAGAGAGTCTTTGAAGAATCTCTCAAAACTTTTCTCTTGATTCCAGATAGGTTTTATTCTCCACTTCTTTTTCCTGCAAAGTAAAAATCCTTATGTGTGCATTCATGCATGCGTTTGCTCTCTCAAACAAATGGTGAAAACTTCTTCTACGTGTTGATATTTGCCTTTTGAGCAGACTAATTCTGCTATCAGGTAAACAATTGCACAGTAGATGTTTCAAACCTGAGGCTGGTTTTCATTGTGGAGTAACTTTCTGTTTGCCTCACAAAATTGCCTCATAGAAAAATGTGGCTGTTTCACAAATGTGCGAATGACTTCTGGATCACTCAAAGACTTTTTGACAAAGTGACATACATGTGGATGAATATTGAAATACCCAATTGAAGTAGACTAAATGAGAAGTATTTAATTTTACAAGAGAATTAAAATTCAGGAGACTCCTTCAAAACTTCATCGTGCTTTCTACAAGCTGGGCTTGTTGTATGCATGGGACTGAGAAGAGGTTTCAATAGCTACCAATCCCAGGATTGTAATTTAGAAGCTAATATGAATATTTGATTTATTCTCAGCAATATGAGTTCTCATGATATCCCATGAAGTAGAGAAAAGTGGAATATGTAGGAAATGTGGCCAGCATTTCCATGTGAAGTTTGAAATTTGCAGAAAAGACAAGACCAATGTGGTTCATGTATGTCTTAACCCTCAGATACCTGATAAGATGAGAGGTATGGAGGGCCTGAAGTCTAGTTTCAGTTTTCTCTGTTAATTGAATTTTACTGCAAGTAACTTCTGTGCTACTATTTTTGCTCCTGTTATGCAGACAATGTAACATTTACTCATTCTGTCAAGATATTTTGAGATATGGCAATGAAATACATTATTGTAAAATATGAATGTCTATTGTGAGGCATACCTCTAAGGAAAGAGTCATGAACAGCTTACCAAAGTGAGTCATTGCTTCCACCATTGAAACTCTTGAAGAGTAAGGCAAGACTGTGATGTTTATGAAAGTTGTTGATATCATGAACAAGACCTTTTACAAGTTTAAACAAAAAGCATTTCTCTTTTTGCTGTTATGGAAAATGTTACCACTAGAGCAGTCCTTTATTTAAAGCACAAGACCACATAAAAGAGAATGCACAATTGCCTCTTGATCCTGACATGGTTTTGTTAAGTTTAGTAATTCACTTAATCAACAAACTTCACAACCTTTTGAGAACACTTAATTACTACGTCAGCTCCCTCCGTTTGGTGAAGTGGTGTAACACAGGAGCACAGAACTTCTCCTTAGTTCCTGACTGCATCCCAAAAAGTACACCCTCCTATCAGAGAAGGCAGCCAAACAAATTTTCTCCAGATTAAATAAACGTATTCCCATTTTGCATAAAGGTCCTTTTCTTATTTTTATTCGTTTTTGTCCTAACAGGTTTATGCCATGTACTCAGAAAATATTGTTCTGCTGTGCTATTCTCTGTGGTTTCTGTCTTCATTTGCACCCCTCCTGAATCTACAGCATACTCTAAGAGGGGATTAGTGACTACTTATTTCGGTGATAACGTGTTGAATGAGAACAGATGTGACTGTCGAGGAAAAGACAGTAGCACTGGGGTGTCTATAAGCATACAAGTGAAGAGAGACTTAGGATGCTCTGTCCATTAACCACAGCCAGTTTTTTTGAAGTGTATATGGACAATGCATAATTGCAGAAATCCACTGTCTCTCCCTCTGCATATCTGTTTGACCAAAGTAGAAGACACAATTTATAACCACTGTTTAAAATACATGTCATAAACCTTTCTAAAAAATGCCCTGTACAACAGTAGAGTCTTACTAGAGCCATCGAGCTTCCCAGTGTTAAAAAGTTCATGTGTTGACGTTTATGTCCTTTTAACTTGGAAACACGCATTAGGAGAATGGTTGGTGCACCTCCTTCTCACATTATACACCCTTGGCTGTTCATCTGGTGTCAGAAGCACTTACCTCTGAGATTAAGTAGCAGAGAATCACGACGGAATATCAGAACTAGGGTTGATTGAATCATATATTTTGAATCCTAAACCTTACCTAGTACTGCAGCTTAAAAACATTCTGATAAAGGTATCTGTGATTATGTAAGATACCAAATATTTGTTTTGCTGATGTCCCAGAGTGTCAACTGCCTCCCCATCAATACGCTCACTCAGGTGTGTGATGTGAATCTATGACATTAATTTCAGGCTCCTATTTTTGAGATTCTGAGCTCTTGCGCATTTTTTAGTGAATTTCTGAAAGGAACTCACAATTCCATCATTTTTACCTTTCACATTAGCAGAAATTTAAATCTTTATTTTGATGTACCAAGACTGCTGGATTTTTTAGTTTTATTTTTCCTTGTTAGGAAGACAGAAAGGAGCACTTATGCATGAGAACTGTAGTTCTTATCAGCATTTTTTTAATTACAAAAAAAGGCAGCTGAGTTTTAGGGAATAAGAAAAATATCAGACAGAGGACTTACAGGTAATATAAACAGAGCACTGATATATGAAATTTTAGAAATAAGAAATAAAGGACTGGATGTAAAATACTGCAAGCAGCATAGAGGCTGAAATACCTTCAAGCATAACTTCTCAATTACTTCAAACCATTCCAAATAATGAATGACTTCATAAAAGCTATATTTTTGAAAGAAAAAAAAAAGAAGAAAAAAGACCTAAACACATAGCAGTATTCTATTAGAAATGGTTGGCACAAGTGCAATAGGAATGTCTGAAACTTGCCAAGTATAGCACTGGGCTGTTGCACTTCAGAAATTCAAAAAAGCAGTAAGAGAATGCCCTGATTTGTCTCTGTCCAAAGCCTGTTTTTATACATAATGTGTGTGTACTGATACACATTTGTAACAATATTAATTATTTCTCTTGGTTTCACATTTGTATCCATTAAGCCCAGCTGAGGTTAGTATCAGCAAACTTTCCCTATATTAAACCAGACCTTACAGATGAATAATTGGAGCGTACGTTTACACAAGGCAATGAACTTTCTCCAAAGCCCACAGAAGTGCTGGGGCTACTGCAGACAGAAAAGAATATCTGAATAATGTTACATGCAAAGCAAAAATAATTTCCCAGTCATCCATACTAATCAGTTAAGTCTAGGTACATAAAAGAACTGGCTGATCTCCATGGTTTTTCACTATACGAGAGGCTATGATTGCCTCTTGGGTAAGATGCGAGAGATATGATATCTCAGTTGTAGCTTTCTCTTGCTGTAATATTATGGTACAGCACTCCAGAGTGTGTAAAAGGTTCACAGCAGAACATACACCTTAATCATAATAATATGGTCTCAGTCACTTCCGTCTACGGAAAGCTGAGACAATGAGCTACACAGAAAAAGGTCAAAATATTCTTGCTAACTGGCTTACATGTCACATCCCACAAATTTCTTTGTGCTGAGAAGAGAGAGGCAAATACTGATTATATTTCTTTCCTGATTTAACTGTTGCATTCTTTTACAGCGTATTCTAAGTCACCATAGAACAAATAAGCCCTCAGTTCTTCTGTGCTTTTGGGGTGGGTTGTTATGGTTTGGGGTTTTTTGGACATTGCAGTTGTTCCCAAGCATTATGAATAGCTATTATATATCACAAAAAACTTGGAATATGTTGCTAAAGCCACTTGAAATCATTTCTATAGAAATGATGGCCAACATTTTTATTTATTTGTGCATGTTATTTACTTGCTTGGCAGAGTCCAGGTGATCAGCCCCTGAAGCTGTTCTACATCAACCAAAAACCTGCAGCTTTCTCCCCTTTTCCTATTAGTTAGTATAATGCAATGTTGTGCAATGAGAGCATAGGACAGTAATCTGTTGAAAATCTGTTTGCATTTGCTGTATGCAACGTGTGGTTGCTTTCCCATACTTGTTCCCCCCCAAGAATCCATCTGAACATCTTAATACTTTTTTTTTTAAAAGCTGCAGTAATTAAATACATAAAAATAAAGATGTGGGGAGACACAATCCAAGCTAGTTTGAAACCTTTGGTGGGACTATAGTTGCTAGGTGACTGGACCTTCAGATCTTAAAAGCAATTTTTCTTCATTTGAGTCCTGTGCATGGCTGGGAAACAGCATGTAGCAGCCCCAGTCTGGCGCCTGGCTGCTGCAGACAGGAAGTATTTCTTATCAAGCGTACAGCTCTTAGACTACAGAGACACAAAATGAGGCCGTGGCTTCAATTCAGCAAGGGGCTCCATGTTTTCAGATTGCTCCTGTAATAACCCAGGAGGAAGACTGCCCAGCCTGAGTGGGACAGCCTCCTTGCCAGGCTCCCAGCTGTGCTCCTTTTGCAGCCCACTGTGTGCCACTGGCCAAGTGAACTCACTGTTGTCTCATACTCCTGTGGCATGATTTGGTTATAACCATAACACATACTCCACAATGTGCCTCCTACGGGACCTGGCTTACTGAAGACTGATAGATATTTGCTGAACTCCTGCACGTTCTGGCAGCTGGAATGCACTTCCAGTTTTTCACTTAGGACCTCTCACTTGTCAGCTTTAGTTTAGTTGTCAAAGTGTTTTCTGTAAAAACTCTAAATTGCTCTACAAAGCTTTGCCAATATACAGTGCTGGGGCAGAGGTCAGTGACTGAGGTGGTAACAAAACATGGGTCTTCCAAGTCCCAGATCTGTTCTCCAGCAGTTCAGGCTCGGTCTTGTCAAGCCTAGGAACTGTGCTGCTGGGGACGAAGTACTATCCCCAGGGCTTATTATACATGCTGCACAGACACTGCACCATCTATTTGATACTGAAATGGTGTGCTCCTGTGCTGTACACCGGCTACTTCCAAAAAGGGCTTGAATTTTGCTCCTGGAAGGTTGGGTGCATAAAACCTAGCAAATGCGACACTCATGCTTTAAACTTCTAAGTGCCTTTTTTGAATTTAACTTCAGGGGACTTTCTCAAGATCTGGGAGAAAGCCATGGATATGACCAGGTTCCAAAATCAGTGTATGTCAGTTAGGTATGATCCCAGGCATATTGCAGATGAGAAAATAAACACAGGTTAAGTTCAAGCAGCTGTCCAAATATTACACTGTAATGAACTCATTGTCAGGAAATCATGCTGAAATGCATTACTTAAGGTCCTATATAGCAAATTTGAGTCATTTTTGGTGACCCAAGAAGTGTCAGGTACACATTTTTCATATCAAGCATGGGACCTCATACTTATTTTATGCCACTAAAAAAAGTTTGCCCCAAAAATGTCAAGAAGTATACAGAAATCTTCTAACAAGTCACCTGTAAATTAAATTGAATGACTAAGCTGTGAGGCCTTGGTTCTCACTCACTGCCTAAACACCTGCTTCTTTTCCAGATGAATGAAGGCAGCCGGAGATAAAGAGAGGAAAAAGTGCACACGCTGTTGCTCCGGCTGCCTGTGTACTGCTAAGTGAAAACATGACTGCATTTGGACTAAACTGATCTCAGTCAGTTTCCCTTTCCACCAGAAGGACTGCCTGCTAGACTTGACAAATGTCCTCTTGTATCTCTTTTCTCTTTTTTTCCTCTCCATGCAGATATTTGAAGCAGTTAGTGAATTATGTCACTTCTGGTCAAATGTCCTGAAAAGATGAAAGTGTTTGCCTTGAGGGAACTATGTTCTATTTCACAGAGCCCGTTTACTTTTCTCCTATTGTGTTTTACAACTTGCAAGAGCTGTCTCTGCAGATAATAAGATTTTTGCCGTGCAGGGTCATTTAAGCTGTGATATCTTCTGTCAGTGTTGGCACTTGAGAGCTTTAATACTGTCAAAGTTGCAAAGGAGCAATTTAAGCAGAAGAGATAGAGAAAGCTAGCCATTTTCTTGTTCAACTTTGAAAATTATTTTTCCAAAGAGAAAACAGCTATACAGTATGTCACTAAGCAACTGATCAAACAAGAAATTGATGGAAGATTTTAAAAAAATATTTCCAGTCACGTTTGCAATCGAGACACTTATCAGGTAAACAAGAGGATATACCTCTGTTTAGCGATTCTATTAAACAATTCAATTCTTTAGTCAATGATTTCAAGAGAAGCCAAAGAAATTCTAAAGATTTAGGACCGAAGGAGCAAAGTCTTCTCATTTTCAGTTAGTGATCCTAAAAATCAAGTTTGTTGTTAGAATCTCTATGCTCTATGATTAAAAATAGTCTGAGTGTGCTAAAAAATGGAGGCATGATTCCATGGTTGGGAATTTGCATAGTGTTCCAAACTGATTCATACAAACCTCATTGCTGGAGCAGGACCTTAGAAAGAAAAATATGCCAATTTTGTCAGCAACAGGATGCTTTTAAAGACTTATCATGAGAGCACATGACTAATAACTTCTTGGGTTATATGATCCTCTTGTCGTGTGTAGGTTTTCTGGTTCTGTCGTAATCTAACATCATTTGAATGCAAAAAAATTATTTTGGAAAAAAGTCACAATATTGTGAATGCCAAGCATTTAAAAACACTGCAGAAATAAATCAGTGTTAAATCACAAACCTGGAGGAGGGTAAGAGATAACAGGACATAAATCAAGTATGTTTTTGGAACAAGAGGAATAAATGGGGATAAAGCAAAAATAAAAAAAGAAGGAAGGAAAATAATGATAAAATGTGGAACTGAAATGTGCCTACTATGAGCTGAAAAGAAGAGCAAAAGAATAATAAGGGGGCTAGAATTACAGATATGATGCCAAATGTAGAGAAAATTTAGCAAAATCTTGAAGACTATGCTACTTTTTTTTTCTTTTCCTTTTGCCAATGTCATATTTTGTTCTGCCTCATTAGAGAAGGGTTTGTTTTGCCTTTTTTTTTTTTTTTTTTTTTTTTTTTTTAGTTTGAATGAAAGACATGATAGGTAAGAATCATGGACTACTATTCTTTGAATTGTGAATAAGGTTCCTTTCCTGGGATTTTTTTGCTCCTATAGCTACTGAAATACTCAGAAACTCATCCCAACTTTCATTTAAACGATGAAAGTCCTCTTTCCCACAAACTGTCTGGTGGGTTATTTTCTGCTTTGAATGTCTTGTCAGTTCTGGTTAGCTTAAGGCTGTCCATCAAATTAAGAATGTGCAATCTTAAGAGAAATGGTGCTATTTCCATGTACATATTATAAGAGATTGCAAACAGCAGAATTTTATGCCCTGGAAAAGACAAGAGTGGGATTTAACTGAGTTATTGAGAATTCTGAAAATTGCAGAGGAAAACAAAATACATCAGTAATTTCTTATTCTGCTTCAAAACAAATGAGACAGGGGAGACAATATGTTAAGCCCCAAAGCAAGCTGTTCACTGGTAAAAAATAAGAAGAATCAATTGCAACTACTGTAATATGTCATATTATGTCATATTTCATCTTTCTTAAGTGTACACAAATCCCCTCTTAAGGGTTTGCTGACTGCACTCTTTGTCACACAAAGAAATGAAGAAATAACAAGTATGGAATAGGACATGCACTCTTCAGTGCTGCTGTATGTTTGCTTTCTTCTGGCGTGGGCTCTGCATGCTGTCTGACCCCAAAGACGCCAGATAAATCAAGGACTGTATTTGACTATGTTTACAACAGCAAGAAAAATGCCCAACAGGTGTGGATTTGCAGCTGGAAAGAGGTGGTGCTCAGGATGCCCACACTATGTGCATTTTGGGAGAGGTTACCTTGGATCAACTCTAGCTTGGTCCTGTGAACCAACCAGCAGTTAGTCCACTTCCCACTGAAGTGTCTGGTCTTAAAGGCACAACATGCATTACCAGAATACAGACAAGACATTCAAGCTTTTTCTTTTTTTTTTCCCCTAATACAGCAAACAATAGAGATTACTTTTTTGAAATGATCCACTGCCCTGCAAGTCTCAAAGGACTTGTATCGTAAAGACTGCACAGGTACAGGAAAAAATGGCACTTAGGTCACAGAGAGATGTGCTGAATCATGTTAAGTGTAAATGTGTATAAAAGGGGCCCATAATAAAAGCAAGTATAGCACTGTTGATTATACTATATGTATATGAGCAAGCTACAATATACACAAAGGTCTGGCAGATGCTTATTACCACATGGCAAAGCTTTGCTACCTACAGAAAGATTAAAACATTAATCACCTATTCATTCAATAACTTGTCAACCATTTTAATATTTTCTAATGTCTCATGATAATAGGAGTCTCCTGAAATAAGTAGTTCCTAAATCATTATAGGATAATGTCAGAAACAATCCTGGAAATTACTGGAAAATTCCTGGAAGTCTGTAAGAGGGGATTTAAAAAGGAGATATGTGGTATTGAATTAAAGCTTCATAATAACTGTGCACATATTTAGATTTTTTTAGACCAGAAATGTAAGTAAGAAAATATAATTTCACAGTACACTACAACTTCTCAATTTTTCTCCTTTTTCCCCTTTCTGTACTGTCCTGGTTCCGGCGGGGATAGGGTTAATTTTCTGGCCCGGGACACAGGTATTCCATACCACGTGACGCCATGCCCAGTCCATAAGGGGGAGCTGGCCGGGAGGAGGGGGAGGAAGGCGCGGTCCGGGAGCGGGCTGGGGCTGTGCGGTCCGGTCGGTGAGCGCTGGTACAGTAACCCTGTGTGTGCATCCCTCCATCAGTGTTAGTGTTGTTGTTCTCCTCTTTCGTTTGCTGTTGTGTTAAACTGCCTTTTATCTCAACCCACGAGTTTTGCCTTTTTCTTCCGATTTTCCCCACCGCCCTCGGGGGTTGAGCAGGCAGCTGCGTGGTTCTTTGTTGCCGCCTGAGGCCAAACCACGACAGTCCTTTTGGTGCCCAACGTGGGGCACAAAGGGTTGAGATAACGACAGATCCGACCAGAACTTGTTAAAACAAATGTTATATGCATTTATTATGTTAGTTAAATAGTTGGTGGCCACAACGCGGCTTCGTTTGTTCGCATGGCTGTGTTATGTAAACTCTTAGCTGCTCTATGTGCTCCCTGTGATGCTGTTTATCACCTCGGGCAGAGGGATCAGGATTATGATTTTGCTGTCCTGTGCAATATCAACTTATGATATGATAACATCACTGTTCAGGTGATTATGTTGGGGAATTTATGTGATATTGCTGGCCTGCCCATACCTTGGGCACCGTCTCTCACAATTTATTAATAATCACACCCAATCTATGGGGGAAACAGGGGGGGATACTTTCCCCACCTCTTTTGCCTCCCTTTTCTCCTTCGGGCCAGGTATGACAGTTTTTGAGAATTTTGAATATCCTTGGGATGCTCAAACCAGCATGTTCCTATCGCTGTGTCTCCTGAATATGTTTCAGGTGTTGTTTAGGGTTAAACAACTGTTTAAGACTACCCCCCAGAGACCTGCCCTGAGGCTGGATAGTCATGGGTGGCATGGCATGTGGGAGAATATGGGCAGGTATCTAGAGAACTTCTCACCTCCCATGGTTTGGGACTTCAGTCCTGAACAACTACAGGACCCTGATAAAGTGATAGAATATTTGAAAGGAAAATGCTGTGGCTATTCAAGAGAGGCGCAACTTACCGCACTGTGCTGGGCCCTGGCCAGTATCTACCAAACACTGCTTGGTATTGTGCAGCACCCTCAGGGGAAAGAGGGGGAAGCCACTCCAGCCCCTGCGGGATGCACCAAAGCCACTCCAGCCCCTGCAGCAGGCACTGAGGCCACCCCCGCCCTGCTGACAGACAATGCAGCTACTCCAATCCCAGTGGCAGGCACTGTTGCTACTCAAATCCCAGTGACAGGCAATGCAGCTACTCAAACTCCGATGGCAGTCACTGCAGCTGAACCAGACAACCAACCTGTGCCAGTATCAGTTGCTCCCATACAGAAGAAGAAATACACCAAGAAATCAGTTTGCTTAGTAAGGGATGACGATGAGCCAGGGCCATCCCGAGAACAGGAGGAAGAGGCAGAACCAGAGATAATCACACGATCCCTG
>VFFE01006736.1:116779-145331 GCA_008921705.1 Burhinus oedicnemus | reverse complement strand
CCACCAGAAGGCTGGAAACATACCCTGTGCCCCATGCCACCGCCCGGAACACTATCCTGGGCCTGGAAAAGCAAGTCCTATGGTGACATGGCACCCCAGAGAGAATCGAGTCGGACAATGGGACTCATTTCCGAAACAGCCTCATAGACACCTGGGCCAAAGAGCACGGCATTGAGTGGGTATACCACATCCCCTATCATGCACCAGCTGCTGGGAAGATAGAACGATACAATGGACTGTTAAAAACTACACTGAGAGCCATGGGTGGCGGGACCTTAACACATTGGGACACACATTTAGCAAAAGCTACTTGGTTAGTCAACACGAGGGGATCTGCCAATCGAGCTGGCCCTGCCCAGTCAAAACTTCCATGCACTGTAGAAGGGGATAAAGTCCCTGTAGTGCACATGAAGAACATGCTAGGGAAGACAGTCTGGGTTAGTCCTGCCTCAGGCAAAGGCAAGCCTATCCGCGGGATTGCTTTTGCTCAAGGACCTGGGTGCACTTGGTGGGTGATGTGGAAGGATGGGGAGGTCCGATGTGTACCTCAGGGAGATCTGATGTTGGGCGAGAATACCCAGTGAATCAAATTGTATGATGTTAATTGTTAAATAATACTGCCACTGTGTGTCATCATTACTAGAATTGCTATTGATTGTACTATGGTAAGAATCACCTAAATTAATGACAGATGGACTTTAATGAAACTGAGTAAAGTGCAGCAGTGGTGGGACCAGAACTGACCCCAGCAGCTGGCGCCCAGCAGCTTCCTTGAGATTGACATCTTCAGCCTGTGGACCGTGGGCATGGGCCGCATTGGATACACCAGCCACAAGCCCCAAATACAGCATGCAGCAGTCCAGCACCACACAGCATCTCACCTGCCCTGAGAGACTGTTCTAACAGAGGGAGCCCAAAGTCATGGATTAAATGAACTCAATGGGCATTTTTAGAGGGATGGCCCATACACTAAGGGAATTATATCTGTATGTATATATATATATGTATACATAAATAAGACAAGGAAAAGTAGTGGTAATTAACTGGAAACTGTAAGATCTGGGCATGATGTAGGTGGTATAGAATAAGGGGTGTATAATGTCCTGGTTCCGGCGGGGATAGGGTTAATTTTCTGGCCCGGGACACAGGTATTCCATACCACGTGACGCCATGCCCAGTCCATAAGGGGGAGCTGGCCGGGAGGAGAGGGAGGAAGGCGCGGTCCGGGAGCGGGCTGGGGCTGTACGGTCCGGTCGGTGAGCGTCGGTACAGTAACCCTGTGTGTGCATCCCTCCATCAGTGTTAGTGTTGTTGTTCTCCTCTTTCGTTTGCTGTTGTGTTAAACTGCCTTTTATCTCAACCCACGAGTTTTGCCTTTTTCTTCCGATTTTCCCCACCGCCCTCGGGGGTTGAGCGAGGGGCTGCGTGGTCCTTTGTTGCCGGCTGAGGCCAAACCACGACATGTACTTAAGAATAAAAATAGATGTGAAACACACATTCTTGCAACAACAGCTTAATATTAGTTATATTCATTTTTATGACTGTAAATAATTATACATATTAGATTATGCTAATGAAGAGTTTACTGTTATCATTATTACACGCTTTTTTATGTGTGTTTCTGATGTGAAGATAACAATAATAAAATAAAGAAAAATATTTCATATAAAATCCTTCAAAAATTTTCTTGGCCAGGTTCTGATGCACTGAGTATCTCCTGGGTGACTGCCCCAAATGCTCTGACAAAGTATCCATGGTGGCTGTTGACAAACCCTTTTGTAAGAAATCCTAACTTACACAAACAGATTCATTAGGGATAGTTCTTCTGCCTTCAGAAGTAAATACCAGTGATATGATCCTAACTCCCTCAACGAAGTAATCTGAAATACTTCTTTTAAGAACATGGCATCAAACCGCGTCATGGGGTACCTGAAAGTTGAGGTGATAGCAGAAGTTCAGCGAAGACCCTTCAAAAAATGTAGGTGTTGAATTAGTAATTTTGGAACGGGATGAGTTTTTGCAAGCAGGATGTACTTCATAGAAATAAAAAATGAGTCAAAACACAACTATAAATTGAGGAGTTTTGACAAGGTGGAAGATCATACAGTTCAACAGTACATATCCTTTGCAGGTGAAGTAGGAAAAGATTACTTAGACTAAGGACAGCTGCAGGGAGAAATAACAAAGAACACTTTGAACCAGTCAAGTCCCATCTAAACAGAGCATAGAAAGTAGGTAGTCAGACCAAATGGCTATGTGCTGCTATGCCAATACAGAAGGGGGAACTGGAGTGAATTAAAACTGAATACTGAATAAGAAATATCATATTAGAAGGATACTAGAAAGAAAATAATCAGTGGGACATTGTATTTTCAAGGTGTAAAATACACGGGGGAAATACAAGAGGCAAGATCACAGGAGTGTTGCTATGCATAAAGGACGCATGCAGCCCAACCAGGTGATTAAGTTAACTGTACGGAGATGTAACAGAATCTCCATGGATTAAAATTTGATACTTATGTAGGAAAAACATATTAATAGGGCAATACTATCACAGCCTGAGGAGGCTCGAAAGAGGGAGTATGGTTTACTTGGGAACTCTCAGAGGGCCTGTCACTGCAGAATACAGACTAAAGGGAGGCTACCGGTGATTCCCAGGCAGACTCAGTAACTATTACACTGGACCATGAAACTAAGGCAAACTTTTAGATCCCATAAATGACTGCTTCCTGAAGCAGCTAAATGGGGACTAACAGGAGGAGAAGCACTCCTGAATGTTTTTCTGACCTCTTTCCTAATACCTGGTTCAAAACGTAACCATCAAAGTACAAGTAAGCACAAAGTACTTAGAGATACCCTTGCAGGGGAAAAAAGGGAAAAAAAGCCCACAAAACAAAACAAACAGAAAATCTACAGTAGTGTTTGATTTCAGAAAGAGGAAGTATTGTTACTTATAAGGAACATATAAGGGAATCTCTCTTAGATTGAATTATCCTTAAAAGAGGTTCTAAAACAAATCCCCAAATAAGGAGGATCAGATTGCCAGGATCAGGCCATATTCTGCTAGCCATTCCGACAAAACTTGAGTGTGACATTACTGAACTATTGCTTTTATATTGGGCAAAGTGGTAAAACCTATGAAAAACAACAGAATCTGTAGAAAAAGCATAGTCAGGGAAAAGTGGATACAGTGCTTTTAGAGGAAAGGTATGTCTTTGAACAAGAAGTCTGTCTGAGTAGGTATTTTTATTTAAAAATTAATCTGAACTAACACAAGCACCAATCACAGGAATACTACTTCTGTTCACTTTTAGGGGTCTCCAGCAATTTCTAGCAGTATTTTTCAGTAACTGCAAACGCCAGCTAAAACACTAGTAAGAGACAAAATCCATGATGTTCATTCAAAGTTCTGACAACTTTAGAGATACAACCCTACTCTTTACATTGAGACATAATGATTGCCCCAGTACAATTATTTTGACTATCTCTAAAACCCCAAATGCATAGTCTATAATCAGTGGACTAAATTCTGCCAGTAGTCACTTCACACAATCTGGTTCACTTGCATATCTATATGAAAGTCAGAATGATAGCATGCTTTCTGCCTTAATAGCTTAGGCTTCCACACTGTAATCTAAAGACCTAGTTACTGCAGCTAGGTGACTATTGCCAGCCTATCTACATATCTCTAATATTTTGGAATTTATTTTAAATTCTGTGTTGTGTACTGTTGGATTTGCTATATTGCCTGGCTTTGGCATGTTGAAAAAAAACCATTTCTTTAAAATAAGCAGATTTTCATATTGAGTAACTAAAGGGTCTATTTTTATAGTCAGAATTAACTAAGCACAAGAACTGAGGCAAGGGCTAAGATTAGTTTTAGAATGAACTGTAACTTTATACATGTTAATACATGTTTGTACTTGTGTTCAGATTATATAAATTATATACAATTCTACCCTTAGAGACCTGTGCTGATAGGGACATTGAGTGAGACATTTTTCCAGTGTAAGGCACTGCGTAATTAGTTCAGTGTAGGAAATATACGAAATAATTACATTTTTGCCTGCCTAAATTACCCCTGTGGGTTCAGCTGATTATAGGAATCTGCCAGCTGTTAAGCAAGTACTGTGTTTCACCTCTATTAGCAGCTTTTCAGCAATGTAGTAGGCAAAAGTCTGTAAAGTCTTACCATGCTTTCAAAAGGACCAATATATGTACAAACCTAACTTATCATCTGTACAATTGCACAATTAATGAAACTTATCTGTTGCTGTCTCCAGTAACACAACATTATGCAGCAACAACTCAGTGTGTTAGAGCTCACCACTGCAGTCCTTTCGAGTTACTGGTAGGGAACACCATCAGTTTTTTGGGGTTTTTTTTAGTAAGTAGTGCATGCACAATATGGCATAGCCTTTTGAGTAATGATAGGAGTAGGATACAAGTATAAGTGGATCAATAATTTGACCTAACAATGCAACTTTTTGGCAAAAGACATTGCATAATTTAATGAGTCAGTTTATGTAGGGAGTTAGACTTTCTTGCACAGTTCAAATACAAAGCCAGCCACCTAATACCATTCCAAGACACATATCCTAAGATTGACCAGTGCTTGTACGTCTCCTGAGCACAGCACAGTGCTGCAAAGACAACACCAGCTGACCTCTGAAAACTATCCACAATAGTGCAGTCTCTCTGCCTGAGAGACTTGAAACCCGCACTTAAGAGAGTTTATCCTTCTGGGTGCAATGCTGCGCTATTTGTGGCCATATAGCTTCTGGTTTCAGTGCTTGAATGGATTCTGTAAGCTCTGCACTACATCCTTATTAGTGCTCCTACGTAGGCATATAACAAATGGGGAGTGGGAAGCAGGAGGCACCAAGGCAGCTTGAGCCAGCAGAAGCAGAGACTGCCCTCATGTTACTTTTCCTTCTGCTGACTCTTGTTCCTATCCTGTGCCAACAGTCACATGTTTAACTGCCTCTGGGAACTCACCGGGCCAAAAATAACCCACTCTTTACAAATAATCTTATTTTTCAAAATTGTGCCCCTTGAGGGATCACATGTTTTTCAACAGTAAGCAACATGAGATGAACCCCTGCATGGAAACTTGTTCCAGCTAAACAAGATTAATAAAGCGAGATGCCACAGATAGTTGTATTAAGCCATAAAATGTTTGCCCTGGTTATTTCCACAGGGAGGCTAGTGACAATTATGAAGGTGCTGACTTTGAAGATGCATAGTGCGTTTAAGTTAGTTACAGTGGCAGAAGAACCTAGAAAAGGACCTCAAACATCAAGGTTATTTAACAGTACAGGTATAAAACAGTAAGACAGAACCAATATTCTTTGCTAAGCCTCAGCTCTGTCAAGAACATCCACTTCAGGAGAATACTCCAGGCTCAAAAGAGGTCTGATAGAAAGAGGTCGGTCTGGTAAATACCTCCAGCCTCCAAACAGAGACAAACTATGGACTAAGTACAGTAATTGGCTTCTGCCACTATGTTGTCTGTGGACTTGGAAAGCTTGGGATCCACTGCACTGGAACCATGCTCTGAAAGGTGCTAAAGGCTGTCCTGAAAGGTCCTAAATATGCAGCAAAATAGTTCACTACAAGGAGAAAGAACAGTTTGTATCAGAGGTGCAGTCTGAAGGTGCCAAGGGCTACAGCAGAAAGCTTTGGGAAATTGCACAGAATTAGAGTACAATGGAAACAAACTGAATAGCATTTCCTTAAAAAAAGGTAGATGCTTCAGGGAAGAAAGCTCAGAGAAAAGATGTCAGGTTTTCAATCTGTTGGGGGTTTTTTTTGTTTGTTTTGTGTTTTTTTTATCCCCAGCTGAAAGCAAAATTTCATTTTGAAAAAGGAAATTTCATTACTGAATTACAAGGGAGAATATGGTTCGGCGCAAAGTAGAAATAAAGCTACCAGGTAATATTTTATTCTTTCATAAAGATCATACCATTATTGTACAGTATATACACATGAAGTGCCATTCTAATAAAGGTGGACCATACTATAATATTCATGATGATGTTTACAGGTTCAGTGAAAAAATATTAAAGGTGCAAAAATTACAGACTCAAGTATTTGAAAATTCAGAGACTACCATCAAGTCTGCAGTCATGAAGCCGCAAGTAAAGAAGTAAAAGAGACAGCTGCAAACAAAGAAATGTTCATATCCATGCTCTAAGCATAGACAGGCAGACAAGCAGCAGACAATCTTCCTACTTTTAAGGCCTAAAGACAGATGGACAAGAGCAATACTGCCAATTAGCGTTCCTTTGAAAAACTCAATCAGGTAACCAAAATCCAAGAACCACAAATCATCCATCCAATATAGATGATGGAAATAGTATTGGTAGCAGCCAGCTAGGAAACAAGGCAAATCAGCCATTGCTTTCTAGGACTACCAGAACTGAACAAAAGATCAAGGTACGAACAAGCTAACTGCAGTACCTACTGAATAGATGCCCATCCATCACAGAGATCACATGAAGAGTTAAGAAGTGAAACAGCCAAACCCACAGTTCCCAGATGAAATAACTCTTCACAAAAGATCAAAGCTCAAAATCAATGTTTTAAGCAGTTGCTGAAGGTTATGAGTATTGTGCAGCATTTTGATAACATTTTTTTATTTAAATAAGCACCCCAGGAGAGGAGTACAAATATCAAGTGTCTCTTGCAAAGATATGTCCTACAGTTCTGATTCAGCAATATTTAATTCAACTGCTGCACGACTCCTTTTATTAAAAAAAAAAACAAACAAAACCCAACCCAAACAAAAAAACCCAACCCAACCACCTTTTTTGACACCTCTGGCTTTCTTTGTCAAGCAGCAGTTTGCTCTGGACATTTTTTCCCCGCAATGGCACTCTGGCAAACCTGGCGAGGAATTCAGATATGCTGTGAGACAGAGCCTGGCTTGGCACCATTAAAGATAGATAGTATCAAGCCCACCAGCTGCGGCATTAAAACTACTGCACGAGATATTATTTTGTCATGTGCAGTTAAAAGTAGTTGATGGGGCCTATCATGAAATATGACCAGAAATACATGCAAGAACTTTGTATTTTTGCCTTTATCCAAAACATGATTATGCGTTTGACTCCTGCAATGGGATGAGGCAGTTTCTGCACCCTGGCCTCCAAGAAGGACACAGGCATCACAGCACTGATGACAAAACTGACTGAATGGACCTAGCAGCTCAAGTCATAGGTTGTCCTGTTTGGGTTTTTTTGTTGCACAGCCCCTGCTCAACAGTTGTGCCGAGTGAGAAAAAACAAACTGAACCAAACCACCAGTGGGACAGACTGAACCAAACAGAGGCAGGCAGAGCACCCTCCAGGCTCTCATAAGCAATCACTGGGAATAGTGGCATGCCATGCTCTGCACAATAATTAAGTTGGAAGAATACTCTCTGCAAAAATACAAGGTCTCTTCTGTTCTCATGACCTAAAAGGGAAGTCATTCACAGAGCAATAGGATGTGGGAAAGGTACCTTGTCTAATCTGGTGGTGTGAAAAGTGGCTGATGCACACCAGGCAGGTGTGTACATCCCTGCCTCTGTGTCACTGCACAAAGTGCTGCAACAGAGAGGTGTGAGACACTAGCTCTGAAAAAAACAGGGTTGGTTTCACAGTGGTTTGTATAGCCAATATACCAATACTGTTGCAGTATTTTATGTATATATACAAATACATGAAAGAATCCCGAAACTCCGCTGTGAGACACTACATGGCACAGGACTAAGACCAAAACCAAAAATAGATCAGGGAGAAAGAAATGAGGCTAGCCCTGTAACCCTGTCAAGAGATTCAAAATAGCACAGTAGGAAATCCATAGGAGAGCAAATCCCTTTTATCCTGTACAATTATCCCTTGTTACATAGTTGTTTTTAGCTATCTCCTTTCAAGCTGTAAAGGCCTAGATACTTCTCTGCAGAAATTAGAAGTATGCCTGGGTATAACATGATAATTAATAATTCTGAGTTATCTAAAATGCAAATTAGTCTGCCAGATATGTTCCATTAATGATCCTTTTAAAGTTACGACAGCATTTTCAGAAAAATTATTTCCTCACAAATGTAGGTCAGTGACTGTATTCAACTGATCAGATAAATGGAATATCTTAACCTACTTAAAGGAGTTTAAATTTAAACTTATTTCCAAAATCATCCATTGCAAAATGATATGTGTATGTGTCATCTGTATATGTTTTATAAATGTTTTATATATGTATATATATATCTACAGATATATGTTCCTAATTCCAATTGAGAATGACTGAATGTCATCCCAAATATTATCATAAAATCAAAACATATAAAATGTAAAACCTATGCAAGAGCCCTTGATTGCTTCTAATTACAACTCAACCCAAATCTTCATGCTGCCCTGCCATATTGGCATTCTCATTTCATATAGCCAATGTTTCACAGCTTTGCAAGCAAGGAATAGATGCTAACACTTTCATGTAATTCCATACAAAATACCCTGTGACATGCTTTATTTGTTTTCCTAATTAAGTGCTTAGCCAACCCACACAGCAATATGGACACATGTAACTCCGTGAGTGTACATCATGCTTCTCCACTCCTGCAAATGACTCCCACCTTCCTAGAAACACACATGCAAACCTCCTACCTCCTAAATGCAGATGGTGTTAATTATCAGAAAGGACCTAAATGTTTACAACAGGGATTTAACATTTTCATCAACATGCATCTCTACTAAGTATTAATAAAAAAATAACTGGAGTAAGGGCAGTATTTGCCAAATTAGAACCAGAAGTAATGTGAATTTACAATTTTCATGCAATTCTGCTTTAAACAGTTACTTAAAGATATACCCATTGACAAATGATTTAATATGTACTTATCATTAAATAAGGTCCAATTTCTCTATACAGCAACTATCCACTCACTCAAATGAACTGTGACTCTAAGTTCTACCCTTGCTTCTAACAGTGTAAACCAGATTACTTCTAGTCAGGATGAAGAGAGCAGCATTGCAGCATCGTCTGCAGTGGACCCCCCAGTTAGTTTGTTGCGCCCAGGTGTTTGCCCTTCCAAGGACTTGTGAGTTTGAACAGAATACAATCCACAGTGCAAAAAAAGTGAAGTTCACAGCACTTTGAAAATATGAACTGGTTTGGTAGTCCTTGAAGCTGACCCACCACAGGGCACAGACAGTATCTGCCCCACCGCTGACCTCCATCTGAGGGGCAGCAACAACCTGGCACCGTGGGTTTGATGGTCATGCTCTACCCCGCTCACCCTCCTGGTACAAGCACCAGTGTAGCCAGTCTACATGGGGAATGCCAGTTCATTTTAATTACTGGACTGAACGGCCAGCGAGTGGTAACTGTGTGATGATTACAGGCAAGATTATCACTAGATCAGTCATTTCTTACTATTAGATATGCAGAACTATAACTGCATCTAATTTTTGTTACCTTTGTAGATCACAGTTCATGGTTTCCCACAGCCTGACATAATTCAAGGGCCTGAATTAACTTTACTGAGAGATCATCCCACTCTGATGTAGAGAAAAGGGGAACACAGGGGAAAAAAAAAAGGGAGTGGGAAGCAATTTCCAAAACCTGCTACCAACAGCATAGGCATCAGTAAAATCTCTAGGAAAAAGCTCTACTGAGAACATCACTTAATGTGCCCCAGGCACTAGGCACAGTGAAGCAAGCATAAAATTGTAAGTGGGTAACAGGCCATAAAATAAGGGTTTCTTTGATAATTAAATGTACCATACTCTTGACCACAATCTCCATGAAAGTAACTGTGATATGGAAGTCTAGATATCCAGACACATATCCAGAGAGTAGCTACACTGACACACACAGAAAGCGCAGAGAGATTCCCCTTCTGTAAGAGATGATCTCCCTCAGCTGTTGTACACAAAGCAAATACCTGAGGTGAGGGTCACTTCAGAAAAGCAGCAGAGAGCTGCAGCCCTCCTCTGATTCAGCTGGTTTCACCTTACACCACTCTCAGTTTGAGCTCAGCTTTCCCTCTCTCTGCTACAATCCTTTTACACTCTATGTGGCCTCACTTTCTGCTGTATAAATCTCTGTACTTATGACAGGCAGCTGTGATCGCTCCTTGAGCCACGAGGAGAAACTCTTTCCCTGGAACAAATCATTGCTAGAGACATACACGTGCAGCAAACCCTTCAACAGGAGTAGAAGTGCTCTGCTGGAGCACTCACTATCAAAAGCATACCTTCAGCGGAAGGTAAGGGACATGGTGTCACAGTGCCTCACTATAAAGGCAGAAAGAATTATTTCCAGAAGACACAGGAAGCTTTTCAACAGATGGGACAGTTCCTTACCTTCCCTGAAATCCACTTATTTCTAAATGTATGTACATGTACCTTAAGGCAACATGGATGCATTAATGATACAATTACTATGATAATTTGTTATCCTACTTCGGTGCCTTAATATTTACCATTTACTAACAAGCACAATAATAATACATTTATTTGGGAGGAGGCAGGGGCCCTCTTTCTGTCTTGCGCTAATGCACCGCCCAGATCAACAAAATCCTGATGAACATCTTTGCTGGAGTATGTTTTAAATGTGTTTTATTAAATTCAGTTTTCTGGGCAAAAGTGCTAAAGAGGTATTGGAGAAAGGAGAGCAGAAGGTTTTTGGGGGTTAATTTGCCTGTCTGATTAAGCTCTTCCTGACCCTCCTGTCCCCTTTTATTTCTCTGCACATCATTCATTGTCATTGGGGTTAGTAGTACAAGGGGTGGTGCTATATACTCTGACAGTTGAGTGGGAGGTGACTAAGGAACAGTCTCTATTTTAAGATAACCTGCATGCCATGTTGTCTTTCCTGTATCAAAGCTTAAGAAACCTTCCCCTTTCAGGAGTATATAGGCCATATGCCACTTTTAAGTGGAGCCAAAGAGGATTCTAAGAATATTTTTTATTCTTTTTCTAAAGGGAAAAAATCTTCATACCAACTTAACTCATCTAGACCTCCAGTTCCCACAGATTTGCCAGACTTCTTAGCATGAAAACTTAGCATGTGTTTCTCATATGCTCTGTCTTCAGTGATTGCTAATGCTCTGGAAATCCCTGGCCCTGATGCTCTATTGCTTGTGCTTATCAGTGTGATTAAGAGCAAAAACCTAAGCTGTGCAGTTACAACCATATGATATCCCAGCCATGATTCCTCCTGGTAACACAGATAGCACTTATCTGTGTGATTTTGTCCGATCATATCTTTCTTTCTCCTCTGTGTATGATCTCATCATAGCAAACTATATTATTCCTGTTACTGAGCATATGGCCACAAGAAAAGTCTTAAAATACCTCTTTTAAAATATTTCCAGAGTGCTAATTCAATGATGGTAAATGTATTCTGGGGTTATTTGATAAATAGTTACAATCAAACACAGAATTAGCAAAGCAAAAAACATCAGGGGATAGATCTTCAGTTTACATAAGCTAAAGTCACTGGAGCTATGGTGGTAAGAATACTCTGGATCAGGGAATAAAGTTTGATTCTTAATTCTGGCATGTGTAAATAAGCCTCTCTCTCCTGTTTGGGTAGGCTCTTATAAATAACGAAGCACCTATCACTATGTTTTTACTGCCAATGCCTGAGCAAACAGTTGCGCAATTGCACTGGTACCATTTTAGTATGCACTTTTGATTGTTTGTTTGGTACCAGTGGCTCCTGTCTTGACCTTTGAAACACAACATCTTTCTACAGTCTAATAATTAACAAAGGCCAATCACAAACTGACTAATTGTGCAGTGCGCAGCCAGTGTTCACGTGCACATTTAGGGAATGACCAGCCTCATGGTGCTCATAGAGATGCCCGTGGGGACCACAGCATGACTCAAATGGCCATGCAGCAGGATCTCAATCCTGTGAAGCTGCCACAACGTCCCAGTTGCAAGAACTAATGCGTAGAGTTACAGGCTTAATTCTACCGAGATCATGGGGAGTTGCATGACTAGGTACTTTTTGAATGTTTTGGCCCAAACTGAATTCAACAGCTAAGACATTTTCAGTATGCAATCCTGAAAAGTGTTCAAGCAAGTACTTCTGGCACAGTTGGAGCATTATTGTAACACAGCTTTTGCAGCACAAGCCATCCAGGGGCATCCACCTCAGGCCCAAGCTGGAAGCCCAAGGTCTTCAGTTATGGAACAGGGAGAGTCAGACCTTCCATCAGCATCCAAGGTTTTCAAGGTGTCTGCTAGTAGAGGCCTGGTTGTGGAGAAATTACTGTGAGGCAGCTGAAAGCAGTCGACCATGGGTTGACTTGGGTGCAATACCCACACAGGTATTTAGGTGCCTAATTCTCTCTAAAATCAACCTAGGGGCTCTGAGACATAAATACTGTGAGGACCTGTGCCTCACAGTTCAAGTCTCATTGAATATATGGATAATGTAGTATTCAATATATAACATAGTCACCACCACGTCTTAAGTTATTTCTAATGGGATATTTAGCCTTCATAACAGTAAGTAGAGGATACCTTTACAAATTTATGCTTAAAAGTATGCTTTACTGACCAATTTGGTGATGAGACCTGAGTAGGTCACTGCTTTGCTGTGCAAAAAAGCCCTAAGAATTTGTTTCAAGCCTCAGAAGTTAAAATGCTTTAATCCATGAAAGACTACAAGCAGCCAGAAAAGCAAATCTTGCAATCTGTACCTTACTTTTCCTTAGGCTTTCTAGTCAAAATCCCCAGTGAAGTCAGACACAGAACACATTCCTACAGAAGGTCACAGGCTCTAGCCCTGTACAGCTCTTTACAGATTTTCCAGTGTGCTAGTGTGTTAATCATCATCTGAGCAGTCTGCATGAACAGAGTGAAGTCAAGATTTATACCTGAGGGAAGAAAATAAATGAAGAAAATAAATAGTGTTTATTTTTTTACTCCTATCACCTGAGAAAGAGAGAAAGAGAGAGAGACAAAGAGACAAAGAGAGAATGAAAGATATAAATATAGGAAGAGAGAAAGAGGGAATCAAAGTAAGAAGGAATGAAAGAAAGAGATAAAAAGGGAAAGAAAAAGAAAAGAAAGAAAGAAAGAAAGAAAAAGAAAGAAAGAAAGAAAGAGAAAGAAAGAAAGAGGAAAAAGAAAGAGAAAGAAAGAAAGAGGAAAAAGAAAGAGAAAGAAAGAAAAACAAAGAAGGAGAATGAAAAAAAAGCATGAAGGAAAAAAGAAAAAGAAAGGAAAAATTAAAAAGAACAAAAGAAAGAAAGAAATTGATGGACAGACAAACAGATAAAAAAGAAGGAAATAATGGAGTCTAAACCTGTGTGAACTAACTTCACTGGAGACAGATGTCTTAAATAAGCACAAGTTCTCATCTCACTTAAAATTAGTAAAAAAATGGAGTAACTCTTTAAAATGTACTAAATTGAGTATACATAATTAAAACAAGCTTCTAATCTAGGTCATTGTTTTGTATAGTACTCAGATATGCATGAATGCATTTGGTGCAGAAATCAGGAAGAGTCATGCAAATATAGCTGAGGACAAGATCTGCTTCGTTTTCCAAAATTACTGTGCCTAAACACCTATTTAGTTGCATAAGATAACTAATAATTTTACCACAGTATTTGCCATGTTCTCTAGATCTCACCAAGAATAATCACACTGCAAATACTGAAAATACATTACCCAAAGCACAATTAGAAAGGCACTCAAATAATTTTTTGTATCTTTGTTCTGGACTTGACTTTTAATGTATCGACAAGTCATTTAAGTCCAGCCAAGTCAATTAATTAGCTGTTCATGTACTACATTCATTACACCATATGAGAAGGGTAAGGTTTACATACTGTCTGTTGGTCCTGAATTAATATTTAAATAGGACATGCAAAAGCCAAGCTTGTAGTGCTGTGATCACATGGAGTAGTATATCACAAAAAAGCAGAACAACAACAAAGAATTTGATTCAGAGCCTAAAGGTCGAAAATGGTGCTGGTCATTGCAAATGATAAAATTGTTCAAGGACGATACAAGTGTTCAAGTGGTGTATGAGTGCATATGGAGTTTCTGAAACAAGCTCATTAACGCAATCACTTTTTTCACACGGAAAGTACACATTGAAGTCAATAGCAAAGTATAAATTTTTTTACAGCTACAACCCAAATATATTCTGTCAACCAAAAACCCCACCTTTTCCACACCTGAACAGCAATAAAAGCCTCACCTGGGATTTAACAGGAGCGGCAAAGCAGACCGCAGTGAGAGGGGGCTGCGTGTCAGTCCCTGGCTGGGTGATAGAGGAAGGATACTGCTGCAGCACACAAGGAAATCTGCCGGCTTTCTTGTATCACACTAGTCATATTTACAGCCCAAACCCCACTTACAAGTGCAGTTGTGCAATATATTTCCATGCCTTACTTTCAAATACTCCAGACCTGAATGAGGACAATAGAGGTAATTTTACCCAGGGGGAATATCTTCCAGCAGACAGACAGATGCTTCTGCTTGAGAGCACAGTGTTTATGAAACAGCAGGCCCTTTAGTTGCCCTGGAAATTATATTTGTAAAGGGCCACAATTTATATTGTCCTGGAGGCTTTTAACATTTGCATCAAAGCTTCAGAAGATGAGTACTGTCAGTGAGTATTTATACACAAAAAAAGCAAACTTCACTTTAAGAACACCGAGTGGTGTATTTTTTTTTCCCTGGCCGATGATGAATGATCTTTCAAGAAGCAAACCAAAAAAACCCATGAAGTTGTACTTATGTGATGTGTTTATGGAAAGTCAAGAGCAACACACTTAGGTTGTTACACTTGCTGGTTAGGGTTACACAGAGAACTTCTAACAAAATAGAAGGCAAAAAAAATAAAAGGTACACCAACAGTTTAAGTACTGTCAGCTTTTTCTGTTTACCACTGTTCAGCAATGACCTTGACCATCCAGAAACCTCCATCAGATTAGGACCTAGTCTGTAATCACAGAGTAAAGGAGATCTCCTTAGAAAAGGCGTAAAATGCAGAAAGCTAAAATTAAGCAGGCAGGAAAACTTGAGTTTAGTTCAAATACTTAACTGACAAAATACTCTCAATTTTAGGAGCAGAGAGCACTTTATTTTTTCCAAGAACTCTGAAAAAAAACCCAGACTTTCATCTACTATCAGAGGTTCACAAATTTAAGTTGTACAAAACACCGTGCAGAAAGAGTCAATACAATTCTTACTATTTTCTGAACTTAGATACCAAAGAAAAGTCTATGGAGGAGTCTTAATGCTCATACTCAAGCAAACCCACCACTGGGGGGAATTTCTTATTCCAGGATGAAGCAGAATAGTCAAAAAGATACCCTTCGATTTTGCCCATTTCTGCATCAATTTCTAATCTTGAAAAGTGTAAGGAATGGAAGCTGCACCAAGATGAATTCCTCTTTTGAGGGTCTTGCACAAGTAGGAGTTGAGGGCAAGATGCAGAAATTTACATTTATGGCCTGTGTAATAAAAGAATTCAGAAAATATATGAAAAAAAAAAAAAAAAGAGACCTTCCCCTAGTCATAGAGATGCTTAGAAATTAGTTGAGGGAAAATCTTTGAGAGGTCTGTGCAAGAACACTAATGAGGAAGAGAGACAGACAGAATGAGAAATTAAGAGTCCTCTGACTCATTTCCTTTGGGAGGGAAAAACTGAATGAGGAAACAGAAAAAATAGAAAACGAGCAGGAAACTTCTTTCAATAACTTTCAGAATAAATCTGCTCTATCTTTGTGTAGGCGATTGTATACTTTAGACTAGCATTTGCAATATTCAAATGTCATATTCAAATAGCAAAAACCAAGCACAGTGAAAGTTTCACAAATGAAAGCAGACAAGAGGAGGGAAATAGTAATTTTTCACAATATTTTATAAAACAGAGCCACTTATATCCCTCACATCATAAACTTTTTATCTATTCTTTAATCATTTTGATTTGTTCTGCTGAAGTATGCTTCAATCATGTGCTGTCAAACACATGGCAAGATTTTTCTAACTCACAATACTTGTGAAACTGCTCCTGGGAATGATAATCAGCAATGGGTTACAGGACAGCCCCCCTCTTCTTTTTTGGTTTGACCAACCACTGAATCCCTCAAGCTTCTTCTCAACCTGGCCAGGTACACATGTCTTACATCTCTCTCTTTTATGTCGTAGAGCAAAAAGCAGCCAAAATCCTCTGCAGGTAAGCCTGTGTACTACCTCCAAAAAGCCTGTTATTTCTTCAGAAATGCCAAACAGAAATTAAAATAATCTTTGCTTTGTTTTTCAGATTTCACATTATTTAGATTTAGTTTCTTACCATTGTCAGAATTAAAATGCAATATGCTCCAGCATAACTCCATTAACCTTTATCTCAACCTTATATCTGGGATATGGAATAATAATGGATAGCCATTAAAATGTTCAAATTATTGCTGGTTTCTTCTAAAATGTGATGGCAAGTTATTAAAAAATATATTTGTACCTTCACTTTGCCCAAGAGAGAAAAAATAAAGTGAAACAATTCCGACTATTATTGGAAAATACATAGATAAATAGCTATTCTTGGTTGTGTACATTCATGTCATTGCTTTGAGTAAACAGAATCAACCTTACATCTATATCTTATGCAGTTAATAACAAAGTTACTGAGGCAAATACATTGAAAAAAGTTTAAGTGGCTCATAAACATGCTCCATTTAACTGTAACATGAAACTCCTCACTCTTTTATGAACATCCTGCCCCAAGTCATGCAGACCAAAGGAAAAGGTTCATCTCAAAGTAATTGAAAAGAAGAAAACATGACAGTATGGGTTAGCCCAGAGTAAATGGAAATATTTTAAACTATTCCTTGGGGCTTTATGATGCTTCAGATGAAGGCTTTATGAAATTCGTGTCCCAGACAACTGCAGCTGGAGTCAGAAGACTCACAATCTATTCTGACTGACCTCTGAGTTTTGGAAAATCGTCTTGCTTCTCTGTCTCTAGTCTTTTTTCTGTTCTTTGCCGTGTCTACCAGAGGACAATGGATTGCCTGTTCTTTGTGCACTTGTATGGCAAGCAGCAAGTTGAGAAGCTAATCAAAGTTGACACCTGTAGGCTAATATTACCACACCACCAATGGTAAATAATAAGAAGACAAGCTGAATTTCAGCCTTGAATTTGATATGGAAGGTTTGTGAGCAATCCCTTGTTTGCTTTGTATTACTGTGTCCTCAGCTGCAATGAGAAAACAGTCATTGAAAAAGAAGCATCTTAAGCAAGCAGTGTTTCCCTGAGACATTACTGCAAAGTGAGACTGGTTTTAGGATAAACAGATAGTGCAGGTTATAGCACTGTATCATTAATTTTCAGCAAGCACTCTTCTATGTTTTCCATGAATTTGCTGCAAGACATCTTTATTTGAATGCATGCAACTACAGTACTATGCAAAACTTCTTCCTGAAAGACACTGCAAAACAAATCTAAATATTTTGTGAATCTCCTTCTGCTCTTGACTCTGACTGGACGCAGCAGTGCTGAAAAGCAGAGATTATCACAGGGTATCATCTTTGCTATCAAAATTAAGGTGTTTTTCCAAGTGCCTGTTCTGTAACTCAGGTATTCAGAACCAAATATAGCCAAAGTAATAGTATAAGATAGAAACTGCCTATTTTGTATGCAGAGAAGATAGTTTCTGTCCATTCTGAAAGAAATAATATATTCACATAACATTTCCATGCTAACATGCAAAGCCCATTGATTTCCCATAGCAAAATCCCATGTAGTATCTCCTATATGTGGCATCATTACCTGCATCAAAACTAATAGGTTCTGTGATTCACTCATTGAGTCTACCATGTTGGTTATAAATATAAAACTTCTTTATGGACACTGAGGCAATTTTTAAAGTTTTGGGGCATTTAAAGATACCTAAAATGGCACCTTGTAGGAATGCAAAATCTCTACACAAATTTTATCTGCTTCTAGCCATTTTTAAAAGTCACTTCCTTCTTTTGGCACCATTTAACAAACTAGTCCCTCTATATAAATAGCTTAAGTGGGGATCCTTGAATTACTTTTAAAGGGATTTTGAAACATAAGAAAATGTGACTGTTGGTCCTTAACAGTAATTTATGTTTGCAAATTGCTTATAAAGGTTTGACACGTATGCTGAAAGCTGTTCCAGGATCCATCCATGAAAAACATTGTTTTAGCGGCTATACTAAATCAACCCAACCTTTAGTTCTGTCACCTGGTTTACCTATTTTTCAAACATCTGAATATAAATTAATGCACCTATGATTAGCTATAAAGTGAAAAGTTAGGCTGCATTTGCAAAAGATGTCATCAGGCTAATGCTATTCCCACTGAAGTTCACATAGCAGTGAAGACAACGTGGCTGCTGTTACAACACAAGGACATAAACTGACAGAACAGTAAAAAATAATAATTTCTGTCCTCTTTTTTACACTGGTTGCTCATTCCTATTCCCAGCCTTTTCATGCCAGCACAGAAGCCCATGCAGGCGTGAACAGGACTAGAGAACTCATCCATTCGGGATGGTTCTAACCTGCACTAGCTCTCTGGTCCATTCAGTGCAGGGCTTCAACTGTGTTTGGGTGGTGAAAATGGGTGAAAAGGAGTGCATATCCACATCCATGGGTCTACTTTTTTCAGTGGTAATGCTGACTTAAAATATGGCCTGAGAGTAAAACTATGCCATTAATAGCTGCTTTAGGAAACCCAGAAAGAAATAGCCAGCCTTTCAATTTTTTGTGTAACCCTAATCACTCATCTATGAGACTTCCTTCCTACTAGACTCTGGATATCTGATGTTCCTGGAGACTGAACAAAGTCTAGGCACTGCCTTTCAACACTAGAGATTTCTGAGTCCCATTGAGAGGGCATTACTTAAGCATCACATGTCATGACACCTGCTAATGGTTTCCAGGTTTACTATTCAGGACAAACAGCAGATGTGATGATATCACCAGGCTTTGTTACCTCTCCTGTTACCTGACCTGTGTGTTAGCACTTTTATGCCACTTTAAGATCCACACAGAGATGAGATTACAACAGAGCAGGCTGTATTGCCAAAATGAACCTGGATCAGTGACAGAGTTTGTAAGCTCATGCAGCTAAGCTTGACTGAAAGATTCCCAAAAGCATGCCTCAGGTGGAACAGTACAGAGTGTTACCCACCCTTACCAAAGGCACAGGCACAACTGGCCTAGAATGGAAGTAGCGACTCCATAGTGCAGAAAATGAATGCACCAGAACATAGTGCACCAAAGTATGTCACCAAGGCTCTCCTCTTCTGAATGCAATGACTTGTGTTCCAGTTTCTTTGAGTCAGAGGAGAAAATGTATTAGCTGGAGTTCCTGTTCTGTTTGCACACGTTATACAGCTGGCACAAACATGAGTTAGGGTTTGTACATGGAGCACCCCACATTGGAACAGTGTGCTTCAGACCCCAAGGGCATCATCAACAGGCTGGTGCAAAGAGCAGTTTGCTTCTTGTTTTTTGACATTATGTTTGACTGACACTGACAGTCTTCTGTGTCCATCAGTTTAATAAGGACTAAATTAATTAGTAAAATGGAAGGTAGAACCAAGCCTCTGGTGTTTATTAGTTGTTAAAAGGAAGTCTAGTATCTGTTTCTATCTCAGTAATTTTGTCTTGAAAAGAAACTTCCTCTGTTCTTCACAACGCTCAGGGAATCGTATGCTGGACTAGAAATTCATGCCAGAAGAGAGGCCAGGAGAGGTATAAGACATGAAGCATTGTACCTACTGGGTAAAGACTGAGAAAGCTAACTAGATCCTATTTTTCCTATAGTACTCCTATGTCACATAAAACTCCCCAAAAGAACCCAGAAACTGCTCAGTCTACAGACTGATAATACCAATCAACATCTACAGTTGTTAATTATTTTACATCTAGATATACAATACAGTGATATTGTATTATGTCTAGGCCACCAGTAGACCTTTGACAGCTACAGTGATCCCAAGAAGCCTTCCAACAGGAAACAGTTTAACCAACTCTGAAAACAACTGTGAGATTTCCATATGCTAGAGAGAGAAATATTTCTCCTGAGGATAAGTAACCTGACCCCTAATGGTTTTCCCTTCTTCAGCTACTCCAAGACAGCCTGCTGCGTGCCAGATTTTGAACTACTGTACCCAGGAGTTTCCAGATGACTTAAGGGTTCCTTAAAGGAAAAAACCCACACCCTCAAAATACTTTGCATTCATTGCAGTATGCCACAAAATGAGCTCATGCTGTAGCCAATATCTACTTAGATGTTGCACCACTCTCACTTGCTGACAAGTCAAAGCTCTCGGTTCTCCCTTGGGACTGATTTAGGGTCAATGTCACATTTGCCACAGTAAGAATTATGGTATTTACCCAATATGTTAAAAGTCAAACACAGCAGCAGACTCCGTAATACCTTGGAACGACGTCTACCTCACATTCTGTTGTTATACATATTAATACCACCAATGCAGAGGCCCTTTAAACTTTCATTACAATTCCATGTAAGACATGCATATTACCTCATAAGCAATCGTGGCAAAACAACACTCATGTTTGCCCACAGACTAAGAAAATGACTTTAAGTTTGCTGGACTTGCTGAGTTACCAACAGTGATGCTATATAAAAACCTCACATTTGCGCCTCAGAAAGTGGACTATCAGAATCAGTCTTTCTTACACATTCTGGTAGGTCATCAAAATATCTTTAGACAGTAAAAAAACTTGAACTTTGGCAATCTAAATTTGAACTGTGACTCTAAAGAAGAAAAGAGCTTTCCCTCATACAGCTCCACTCTTGAACACCTTAGTTGCAATAAGGAAAGATATATATGTATAGATATATCTCTATATCTTTTCCAAGGTTTGTACCATTGCATAAAACCATCTACATTTAGGACTATGCACAGTAAGATTACTGTAACTCAGCAGTGCATTACATATCAGCTTTAGGATTACTTTCTTTATTTTTAATTATAACTTTAGAAAAAGCTTTTCAACTGTCTTGGAAAAAGTAATTGTAAGTCATTGATTTTTCAGTTTTATCTTTTTTTATGAGTGGAATGGCAGCAACTATCATACACAAGGAAAAAGAAGCCAAGATAGCACCTGGTATCTCCCTGTGAAGAGAATTTCCTTGAGAATGTTAGATAATGGATTATATACGTGTCAAATCCTTACCTTTACAGAAGACCAGCAACTCTAAGTAAGCTTCAAAAGACAACTTCAGGGGCATGTAAGACATTTTGTAAGAAAGACAGTTTCTCCCTAGTTTATGTATTATATCTTTTGCCCAAGACAAGGAAAAATCATTATGATCAGTAGCCAAGCTCATTTCTTCAGTATACGAGCAGGCTGGAGAAATGGGGCTTTTGCAAATGTTACCATAGAGATTTGGGATGAAGGTTCATGAGTGTAGACTCACTAACTGACAAGAGAGATGAAGTCCTGGGACTCAATGTTGTGCACCCTTAGGGAAATTAGAAAAGACCAACCTCCTTTCGGCCGTCATCCCCACTCCAGGAGAACGTTCTCTTTTTTGTATCTGGTTGATGTTCTCTTTTGGGGGAAGTTCAGTAGAGGTCACTGCACCAAGAACTGCAGTAGTCAGCACAAAATTGACAGGGACTGGTTCCACAAAAGGAGCAGCAGAAAAATTAAAAAAGCAAGCAAGCAAAACATTTTTTTTTAATTATTAGTTCCTCTGATGATAAACTAGCAATGCTACAAAAATATCAATTAAGGATTGACAATAATTCATAGCTTTGCAAGTGGTCATCGCCCATTTCAGTACTTCTGTTCATCCTAACTGTAAAATACCACCTGTAAAATTTTTCAGCATATTCTTCTAAGACTCAAGAATAAGAAAGGTGCATTTTTCATGTCCCTTGCCCATAGGCAAGCTAAGAAAATCCTATAGCTTACCCTATACATTGCCCACCAAATATTGTCTACCGTATATTAACTACACATAAGATTTGCACTAAATAGTCAGTGGGTATTCAGGAGCTCATTCACGATTCCCTTAATATTTCTGTCAGACATCAAATAAGGCTTAGAAATAATGCTGTTGAGATAAAAAAGCCATGCCAAACACTTTTATCAATCACCTTCTTCTAGATTTCAAATTTAGCAATAGCAATGGAACTGATTAACAGCCTAGCAAATAAAGCTCGCTCTCTCTTCTTAAACATCATCATCCTTTTCAGTGAAGGATATTCCAGAAGCTGTTATAAGAAGAGCATGTGCTTTCAGGTAGAAAAGCACATTACCCTCCTACCAAAACTGTTTCACCCACTGTGTTAATACCAATTGATATTGTGAAGTGCAGTTTAGAATAGGAATCCCCTCTTCAGGCTGTGATCTCTTCAAAGAGAAAAACCAGACTCATCTTTTTAACAGCGTAAGCAAGAAGAAATGGCCTACTGATAAAGCAGTTTATTTTGACTACCAGGTGAGACAAATTTACTTGGCTGCGATCTCCTCAATCTACTGCTGCCTAAAATAGAGAGAGGGTTACATGGAGAAGGCCAAATAAGCTAAAGTACACTTTCCATCTGGGGGAACTCAAGCAGCTACCATTCACCACTGTCATTTACATAACTGGGGGTGGGAAGAGGAAACTCACTTACTGAACATGGAGATAATGCTGTTTGTTTCTCTGTTTTGAAAAGCATCATTATTCCTTGCATTTCAGAGCATAGATGAATGACAGATAGAGCACTCATCATACCTAATCCAATCATGGCCTTAAAAACTAGGCTCCTTCAACTTCCACATCCCTGCTGTTGTTGATTTGCATTAAACTAGCTTGGATCAGTGGAGGCATCAGCACAACAGTTGCAGAGTCCAGTATCAGGAATCACACAGGACATCTGTGTGAGGGGTCATCCTCAATTTCCACAGCATAGCATCTAAGCTCTGTGACCCAAAATCCCAGGTGAGTAATAGCATCCAAATCTTTGACATCCATGACAGCAGTGACCAGGAGTTTGCAGAGCAGATTCCAGAGACAACCTGTAACAGTGGGAATTTGATCCTGATATAGCTTCTCTCTCTTACGGGCCTATTTGCCCATAAGGAAAGGTTCCTCTCCACTGTCATTACTACTTTCATCTCATGAGGTGAACAAACAGGTCTTGACTTCCCACGTAGTTCACATTAAATGGTGTGCCCTTTTAGTTAAATCATTCTGGGATTAAATAATTACAGGCAAGAAGACTTTTTGGCACATCACATAAATTTTCCCAAAGGTTTTTTGTGTTTAAAAGTGAAATGAGGCTCAGGCCTATATCCTTTACCTTTGGATGAACATTGATCAATTTACCTCAAAGTTTCATTTTGCCACATTGTATTTTATACAGATTAGCTCAAACTCCGTGCAGAAAGAAATTCTTTACTTAAATGGCATAGGCCTACTCTCAACTTCATATGAACAAATTTCACAAGTTCTGTGCAAGCGCAATATTGTTTTTCAGGCTGTTGATAATTCAAATTAAGGAGATATTTTATACAAATCTCTTTTACAATTGTGTTTATTAGTGTTATTTCATTTCCTAATTTTGTGTGGGTGAATATTTACTTTCATCTTCTAAGAGAACCATAAGCAGATTTATGGAAATCGAAAAATATTTCCCTGTTATTGTAGTGTATGAGTGAGTAACCTATGCAAAAAGTGAAACTGTCAGGTTGGCTATAAGCACCCCTTAATTTTATGTGCTAACCACTGGAAAGAACAGTTAATTATGGTTACTTCTATAAAGTTGTATAGGGCTATGTGCAATCACATCCAATAGTGAACACCTTGCTCCAAAACAAATGTCTGAAAGGTGGTGTTATAGTGCAATATTCTATGTTTTTCATATTAGCCACACTTAGATGATTTCTTGCAACATGTATCTCTGGATGACAAAGGACTTCTGTTATTCTTGAACCACAATGAAAGAAATAACTGTATTTCTTACAGCTTTGTTGCACTTTATTGCCTGCCTTAGAGCCGCACTAGATCCACATTTCTGTGATTTTTCACTATTTCAAATCTTGCTGGAGAAAACAGCTTTTCTGTATATATAATGTGTTTGGTGAATTTATTTCTTTCAGGAATCAGATCATGTGGAAAGTTCATATAGAATAAGTATTTCTGTATTATATTTATTGTACATTTATGTGAATTAAAGTTCATATTCTATTAATCTGCATTGAACGGAAGTGCTTTGCCCAGATTACACTTGAGTAAATGAAAGGTAATGCTACTGTCTTTGGTTATTCCAAATACAGAACAAACAGGTGGACAGAGTAGTAACTCTGTTGTTCCCTCAAATTCCTCCAGGTACATATCTTAAAAATTTGAAGCAAAGACAATTTCTTCCATGCAAAGTTTACCAGAGGAAGAACCTAAGAAAGGAAATCACATACTTCAGAAATTTTAAAACAAAATATATGGGTCACATTATACTCTTTGATGGTCTCTCAGATCCATCCATCACAGCAAGCCAAAGACAGAGCTCAGCCCCAAAGCTTGAACCAGCCTCTTCTGCTTGCACTGCTTCTTCCCCTTCCCAAGGGCAAGGGTCTTGCAGGAGCTAATACTGCCTGACTTCCTCCTGTCGGCAATGTTCAAGAGTGGTAAACCACGAGCATTTTAAATCCTAGATGAAATTTTCTTACAACATATTATAAATTAACCAGAACATGAAACCATGCCATCCCTTTGCCACACTCTTAAAAGACTTTCTAAAGATTATTCCATATTGGCACAAGCGGGAGTTTACAAGCAACAAGGAACGGTGCTGTTCTGGCTCATCTCCCTTTCCATACATGCCATCCACATTTAGTTATGTTTTGTACTACTTTTTTCTTGTAGGGAAGACAGGAGTATATGGTCTTTTGAATCCAAGAAAGTGCAAGACAATAACTAAACATGATAGACAGAAAACATTTTTTTATGCTAGCTGACGTTTTCTGAAACGGCAACATCAGAATTCAGCATGTAAGAATGCAATGCATCTAAAGTGACAGAATGAGATAAGAAAAAGCTGGAAAGAAAAGTTCTGCTCTAGTTAGTAAGGGCCATCTTATATAGACATGCAGACATTCAGGGCTGTGTTTAAAGTAGATTAAAACAAACTGAAACCTGCACGAGCTAGATATTGTATTACACTGGTTCTGTCTAGCATGCACTGCACTATAAAAATAACTGGGTAAAACAAGACGGAAAAAACAATTGATAAGTTTGAATGCAGAAGAAGAAATGGCAGATCACATCAAGAACAACTATTCCCTATTCTCAAAATTCTGTCATATGAGTTTAGCACTGAATATATCATGAACATTACATGTTCAGGAAGGAAGGAAGGAAGGAAGGAAGGAAGGAAGAAATAGAAACCCTCAATAACTTACCCCATAGAAGCCTCAAAGATCTTTAAACACAAATGGGGAGCCCCTGAGCTCAGCACTGCACAAACAGATCTGAAAACTGTTTTTTCACACAGTAAATATGTAAATTAAACACAGTCCCTAATTACTAACATTGCGTGCAATGTGTTGCTATTAACCAGGGTGTAGACAATGAAATTTTACCATTTTGAAATGAAGCCACCATTTGGCCTACTTTGTTAGCATTAAAATGAAAGCAATAATAAGACACATGGAGACAGTCTAAATCACGCACATATTAACAAGGATTGCAACCATATAACCCTGTATTGCCATTGCTATTATTGTATTGCCATTGCTATATAGAAAGCCATAAGCTTTGTACTGATTTTGCAAGACCTCTGGACTGAGGCATGTCAGACTTGCTCTGGACTAAAAGTTTGTCTTCTCGGGCTACACGTTTTTTTTGACCTCTCTGCACTTTGTTTTACCTGGTTTAGATATAAGCAATTTTTTCTAATTGACTAGATGTCTGTAGCTAATTCGTGTTACTTTTGCTTATCTTTGTGTGCTAGCACAACAGTTTTATGACTAGCTTATGGAAACATAGCATAGGCAGTGAGAAGTGGAGACACAGGAGATGGTGTAGAGGGGTACAGGCATGGGATTACGAAAGATGGGGACATAGGCTTGGTACTGAAGGCAACAACCATAGCTATAAAAAAGACTCACCAATGATCAGTTAAAGAAATGTGGACCTGAAGATGGACAAAACTGGGTTTAATTGTTACAAAGAGAACAAAGAACAAGTATCTAACACACATGAAAGGAAATGAGTAGTAAATTTGGATGCAACATGGAGCTGTAGACCAATAAAGAGAAATGCATGTTAGCAAGCTTATAAAAATGTCCCCAGGTGGACTCCAGAGCAAAGAAGAAGAAACCTTCAATATGAACATCCTCTTCCTTCCAGTGACGGACTCCAGATGCTGCCAACACAGGTAATACCACCAACAGAATGAAGCCACCAACCTTAAGACTTGGAGAAGCAGGGGAAAGGTAAGCATAACACCAAGGAAAGAGAGTAGAAACTAAGTGAGTGTATAACAGTGTTAGCTGCTTTATTATTAACAAAACATTTTCTGCATAGAACCCCTCTTTTTCTTTGGTAATAATGGGATCTAGCCTATTAATGATTCTTTGATTAGCCAGTTAAGATTTCAATTACACTAAAAAAATAAATTCCTAGCTTTACATAAAATGCATTTTCTCTTTGTCCATAAACAAGACTTTGAGCATAACCAGACTAAGATATGTTAAGAGATGTCTGACAAGCCAGTCAGAGCTTACCATTAGCAACTTCAATGTACATTTCCATGGGAAGTTTTTTCCAAATGGAAAGTACAGAATGGGAGAGGAAGAGGTGGAGTCAAGGATAAAGTCTCTCCTTTTGGCATGTATTTATTATTTAACAGGCATCTGGTCCATCATGGGGACCTATAGGTGTTATTGCAATACAAACCGTAATACACTAGCCACAAGTGTCCATACAAAGGTCATATGACAAATCATTGCAAAGAACTCCTACCAAAAAAATAAAATTCTTCTAAAATTGTAAATACGGTGACATTCATTGAAGGGAAGCTGCATTCTCGCCATGCTGTTAAGTAGGAGAAAAAAGACTAAACTTATGGGATAAATTGTTTGTTATTTACTGTTTCTCCAAGTCTGTATGATTCTTGCCAGTTTCCCAAAGGCTTCTTGTTTCTCAAGCATGCAGAAACATCAGCGTGCTGTTATTGTTTGGAAACCCATGAAGAGTAGCAACGTTAGCAGTCTGCAGACTCAGGAAGCCAAGAGCATATCAATCTCTATGTGGAAAAAGACACTGAGCTCTACATTCCATAGAAAATCCTATACTTCAGCCGCTAGGTAAAAGGACTGTGGTCAATACCTGACAATCCCCATGCCACAAATGAAGATTAAAATCCCACTTTAACTAGGAGGGGAAAAAAAAGTTTTACCAATCTTTTAATTTAGAGTAAATGTCAACCTAAAGTTAAGACTTACACACAGGTATTAAGAATCTCTAAGAACAGTGGTCCAAATCTTTGGAAAAAGAGGAAAACAGTGAATTCAAACAGATTATTAGTGCATGCTTGCAATACTAGAGATATTCTTGATACTAATATTTGAGAAGCACCACAGAGAATCAACTAGTACAGTCCCTCTGCAGTACTTTATATGCCTGAAGGACAAAACCTGAGCTTTGCACCGAATAATAAGGACAATGGAGCTAAGTTGTCTTTGATTTGCAACCCTTTTTATTAGGCTGCTAGACTCTACCTTCTGTATGAGAGACAAAGGTGTGGAGATTAACAGTTCTGTCAGTGATGTGTTCACATTTTAAACACTGGCAGAAATAAGATTAACTTCAGCACGATAATGATAATTGCTTGTAATATTCCAGACTATTCTGACACTTACCTGAAAAGAGTTAAGATAAATAAAATTGTAATTATTAAATAAATTATTTTAAATAACTGTTGCCAGTTTCTCCATGTTCTACTTTTCATAGTCTACCCATTCCGCACTGAAATTTTGGTACTTGCTGAATCCATAAAAGTGCTAATCATATAAATAAATAAGTACATGCATAAAACCAGTTTCAAATACAGCCAGAAAAATACCACAACATTTATTTCACCACACTGCTAAAAAAAAATAATATTTTTTTCACTAGTTTGTGATAGCACCTTTCTTTCTTCTGCTCTTTGTTATTCATATTGGAACTTTGGTTTTCAGAAAAGATTTGCTCTTTCACAAAGATTTCTGTGATGTGTGAGGGTACCTTGTTGGTACATGATTTGCTTTTGAATTTTCTGGAAATAAGCACACATTTTTTTAAAAAATATTTAGAGGGACAAAAAAGGTTATTTAACAGTAAGTCATGAAACTGCACATGCCACCACTGAGTAATTTCTGTGAGCAGCCTTTGCCTTCCTCACCCCATCTGGCCTTAATGTCTCTGACACCCACTCACTGCATCACAACAAAATTAGACTAAGCTCTTTGGGACAGGGTTCTGTATTTCTGTAACTGCTCTGAAGCACCTAACATACATCTGGAAGCTGCAGGAAAAAAAAAAAAAAAAAAAAACA
>VFFE01006736.1:73621-116746 GCA_008921705.1 Burhinus oedicnemus | reverse complement strand
GGGGTGGGGGCAGAGGGTGGGTGGAAGCGGAGAGAAGGGGAGTGGGGGATAATCAACAGGCGGGTCTCCCTTCAGATACCGCTATTTGGAGGAGCCGGAGCTACGGAGAGCGGGTGGCAAACGGGCTCCCGGAGAGTGGGCAACATTTAAAAAATCCGAAAAACAATAAACAACGATGAAGAGAAAAAAATAATGAAACCCAGCCAGGGGACTGGGCTAAGGGGCGGAAAAGTGGGGCAGAGGGGCCGCAGAGAAAGAGCAGGAGGCAGGGAAAGGCAGGGAAATGCAGGGCGATCCCCTTCCCACGTCCGAGAGCATCACACCGGGGCTGGGGAGTGAGAGGCGCCTGCGCGCCGCCCGCTTGGGAAGCCGGACACGTCCCCCGCCGGGGCAGCGCGGCTCGGGAGCGGCGGGGGGCCCGTCCGCGCCCCACGCCCTCCCCGCCGGGCCCCCAGGGCCCTCCGGTCTTCCAGCTACACACGCCTTCGTGCTGCGACTGCTGTCTGACAGCTTTGTGTTGCCCGCCCGCCTTTACGTCTATTTAAATATATGTAAGTATACAAAATCTCTATATAAAGGCATGTAAGTATGCATACATACGTAAATACATAAAAATATATATAAATTTACACATATAGGTGACTCCTGCTTCCTTTGAGAAATGAAGGCTTATCTGCCTG
Organism: Burhinus oedicnemus; assembly: GCA_008921705.1. NCBI lineage: Eukaryota > Metazoa > Chordata > Aves > Charadriiformes > Burhinidae > Burhinus > Burhinus oedicnemus. Next base: position 116,066 of record VFFE01006736.1, on the reverse strand, counting down.
AATAAACATGCTGATTTTGCTCATTTTGCCTCCTAGACTCTGAAGCAGTTGGAAAAAGTGCAGTGAATGAGAAAATTTTCAAGAAAACACGTTTCTGTGTGCACTTCTGCCTGTCTGGGAGTACAAATCAGAAAGTGGCTGTGGAGGCCTACTCTTGGGATGGGAGTTAATTATCATCCCACACAAAATTACACTCGGTGCCTCATCAAAAACTTGAGTTGGGAGTATGTGTGTTGTTTTTGAAAAAAACCTTCCAGTTCTGCTTATAATGGTGCTACCACATACCACTACTACCAAGTTGCCACCAAAGAATACAATACAATATTATTTTCTGTAACCATTCCATCTAATTTTGGGATTATGAGACAGATTCCAAATTCACCAAAGACTAGAGAAAGGACTCCAATGTTTCTTTTGGCTTTGGATCAAGCATTTGTAAGAATCAGGGTCAGGAAAATGTCAAAATAGAAGATTTCAATAGATTACGAACGTTTGGCTTTTCAAAGGTAGTGCTGGAATACTTTCCAGAATCAAAGCAGAATCCTACTGTCAAGGGTATGTTGAAGATCTAATTGCTGACTTTGTGTCAGTGATGTCAGATTCTGCTTCTGGATTTGGGCTGAAGAGCCTTAAGATCAACAGCAAGTAGGGTTTCTTTAAGATTTGTTACAGCTGTGAATGATGTTGGTACTTCAATTCTGGATACTGGAGTAGCTTTAAAAAAATCTCTGATATATGATCTAAAGCAATATAGTTTTTTACATTAATATTTTAGTATTTTATGTTAGTCTTAGCCCTCCAGACTCAGTATGCAGTCGTTCTTCTGAACCTGTACAGACCTCATTAGGAAAAGGGAATGAGTCAACATTGCTGGAGTTTGTGTGCTACAGATTCAAAATGTTTCACACTTGAGACAATAACTGTTACTTACTCTGTGTTCATGTGACACCACTCATGGAGGTTTTCTAGACTGTGACTTAGACCCTCAAAGACTGTAGAACTGTAAAAATAGCTGGTATTTAGATTTCTGTAACTTCCTTCAGGAAGAAAGTAAAAGGGTTGGATTTGCTGGCCCGAGTGCTGGAAACAGGAAGAAATGCTTAGCTGAAATGAAATTAAATCTAACACAAAAAAGCTTCCTTTGTTTTGCAGTATCTAGTGTATTTGGAAAGCTAATAAAATTCACCTCCTTGTTCACTTTGGTGCATAAATTCACTTCAGTCACCCATATACTGGACAAACACACACTCTCATATTTTCACCTGTCCTCGGCTTTCTTCTGAGCTCATATATCCTGAGGGATAAATTAATATTTCACATCTCACACTGCATAAGAGGTGGCAACTAGCTTCTCAGCCCTAGAACAATCCACTGAAAGAGTTGTCATGCTAGCAGTTATCAGTTCTTTCTTCTGGCTCTCAGCTGGCTGTTGCCCTACAAGGCACCCTGTGGTTTAGAATGTTTTCATGGTTCTTACAACCTCAGGTTGGGTTAGTTAGTATGTACACACAGGAGAGAAGGCCCCTATGTATGAGACATACACATCTCCATTCTTAATAGGTCAAGGGGAAGCAGTGAACTGTTGAACCTTCATCTTCCTTAGACACTGTAGGAATATGGAAATGCCACACAGTGATCAATGAAATTCTTCCATCCTTTATACACTGTTTCACATCACAGGGCAAATACCTTACCTTACCCTGCATAGTGAAGAGCCCAATTTTTATCGTCTGATGCCACAAATACAAAGAAGGAACCTCAGAACCTTTTTCTGAAACAGGCACCATATTAAAGCAAATAACCAGCTACAAAACTGCTGGAATGCACTTGACACAGTGCTTTATTTTCTGACCAAACTTATCTGCTGCAGATGACAGCAGCCTGGTTGGGGTTTTGTGAACTATGAACAACACTTTGTGGTCTATAGTGCACTTCGGTCTCATTTCTAAGGAAGATACATGGTTAGTTTTGATATATAATGCCCTCAAAGTTCTGGATGTTGGCCAGATCCAAGCCAGCTTTTGCTGTTGAATGTCCTTGTATTTGTAACCAGAGACTACTCTGGCAATAAATGTAGTATTGACAGGAAAGGGCGATTAGAGCCCAGCTTTATCACCTTTTGCATTGTAAAACCTATCTGTTTTTTCAGCCTTTTCCTACGACGCAAGCTGACTTGGTTGTTGAGTCACTGGAAGTGGAAAACATTTCTTCACGGAGAGTTGGACAGTATATGGATCTAGGTCAAACTAAGAAGAGGTCTCTCTACCTTTTACTGGACCTTAGGAGTTGCCTTGAATTAAAGGACTGCTCAGAGTTTCAGAACATCTATTTTTATTTACTTTGTGCATATGGATTATCCATTTAATAATTATATTTCACTGTCCATCTTGTTTTACTTTACTGAACTCAGTACTTCCTTTTTGTATCTCCTCACTTCCAACAGTTTCAAGCACTCACTGCCTGATGCATTGGCTGGAGATCATCTTTGGCAGCAATATTTTTCATAGAACTAGAGCTTTTGAGATGCATGACAATTTTAGAATTAAGCATAATCAAAGTTTGGCATCGATAGAATTTTTGTCTTGGATTAATTTTTATCTGAGTAAGTATTACAAAGATCTTAATCTTTTATCCATATTTAGTGTTGCCTACTTGTAACAGAATGCCATGGTCTATCATCTGAGACAGGGATAGGAATCTTCTTGCTTCTCACCCCCTCTGACAGTAAGAGTAAAGGCTCTGCATAAAGCTATTGAGAAATTTTTGCAGACTCATTCTAGCAGGCACAGCTTGTTAATGCCACCACAGAAATATGTCTAGCGAGAGAAAAGGAGTGATGTGGGCAGGACAGAAGAGGTCCTGCAGAAAATTGTAGGAATGGCTAGGCTTAAACATAAAAATTCAAGAGAGTGTTTTCCTCCTCTCATGGATCTCTGAAATATAGCCACATTTTTTTTCTAGATTTTGAGGAAAGCCAAGGTTTCAAAAAAGTGAAGGTATGTTTTTCCAAATCATGCACAAATTCCATTTGGAATCAGTGTGGGGACTCCATTCACATTCTTATTTCAAGAAATATAGACTAGATTTCTGTAAGGCTACTGAAATACTATTTGAATGGATATCATCAGCATCATAATAAACTGTTCCTTAAAATGAATTGTGATTTTACAGTTTGATTTATGTTGCATGCATTCTGATGGAGAACTAATGAAACAGATAGTTCTGATGTATACCGCTTCCACAGTTAAACAACTTTAGCTGCAAGTTTGAATTCGCTTCACTAGAGTTTCTACTACAGGGCTGAAATAAACTTTGCCCATAGACAGTAAGTGAAAGCCTTACAACACCTGCAAGTTCAGTTGTTAGACAACATAAGCATTTAACGTCGACACTGTTCTCCAAAACAATTTCTTGGTTTAAACTTTTCCTTTGTGCTTCTTTATATAAGAACCAGTTTTAAGAGACAATCAATTACCTAAGGCACCCAGAACAGAGTTGAGTCCTTCAAGGGTATATTTAGGTTATAACACTAATCACTCAATGGCAAACCTGTGCCTTAGCTTCTACTCAGGTCTAACAACAGCACTTTTGCTCACTCAGTTTCCTTTGGACCACTCAGTGGTTTTGCACTCCGACTATTTTAATCACAATTCTATCTGTATAAAAGTCTACTTAATTGTATAATCTATTGGAGAAAAAAAAATCAGATGAGAAAAAAATTACATTAAGACCTTGACCCCAAGTCACTTGTCAGACAAGACTGCTGCTGAAGCAATTAGGCGATTTGACTGAAAAATAATATAGTTAAAGTGGCTAATTTACCAGCAGAGAATGGGGATGGGTTTTCTCCAGTCCTCTGCTGAGCAGAGAGTACAGACATTAAGAGCATTTGAATTCTTCACCTCTCTCTTCTATTCTAAGCCTTCCAGTAGAGCATGAGACTTCTGTGACCTACTGAACTTCTATATTAATACTAATGAATCTCTTCGGTGAGCAAGCAACGTGCTTTTCAGCCAGCATGGATTTATAGCAGGTCAGCTGGATCATTCTAGCTTTTGACAAGCCATTCATTTCCTCCATCAGTACTGCACCAACTTTGATATACCTATTCTTCTTCTGAAATTAGAGCCATCTAAAGTCTATCATATAGGCAAAATTTCAGGAAAGGGAGTTGGTGCATTTTTAGGAGGAATTCATTGACTTTTTTGATCCCTAATAAGCCATAGTTCTCAGGAGCTTCCCCGAAGACCACACCCTATCTGGCCATGTTTTTATCTCACCACTCCCTACTGCATCCTCCCTGTTACTTCAGGGAAATGTCAGAATTTTTCCTTCCTGAGCCTGCAGACAGTAAGATCATCGAAATGACACAGGAAAGGTTTTAAAGCTTCTTCAAAACAGTTTGCTGCATACTTTGCCAACAGTGATATATATTGATTAAAAAACCCAACAGCAAAACAAGAAATGACAAACCACCTGCAAAACCGACACAGCACTCGCACCATCTACTTTTGCTATTTTGTTTTAGATGTGTAGGGTAGAGGCTACTCTTTCAGTGGAGCAGCTGCTCTCAGTTGGCTATGAATATTCTGGTACACCCTCATGGTGCAATGCAGTTCCATGCGGAGGTACCTGGTCAGTCACTGAAACCCATGTACCTGCACATTACATGGCCTTGTACTTGTGTCAGAGCTTCCCAGCTCTGGCTTCATACTATGTTTACATGGTTGTGCAGTAACCAGGTCTGGATACAGCGTGTTCAGGGCTGCCTTGGGATCTTTGCAGTGCAGTCTGGAGACTAGAAATATCACGTTAGCCTGCAGCAGCTGACAACCTTTTCCCTTCTTTCCTTTCAGTAAGGCAGATCTTTCAGTACATTGGTATCTTCAGAATCACATTCCCATCCAAGGCCAGGATATAGCCCAAGCAGTTGTGTTTGGTTGTTTGCTTCAATAAAGCTATTATTTTGTCTTTCCTGGTCAGCTTGGTTAACAGACTTTTTCTGAGCCAACTCCACAGTCAGTATCTCACAAAAAACACAATTATATAAAGCTGGATCAGTTCTCAGGCAAAATACAAATATTTCCAAGTTCCCACAAGTTTTCTTTTGCAAATCCTTTCAGAAAAATGAAGAAAAGAAAACAAACCCTTCTCCCCCAACATCTCAGTACTTGTCCATGCAACAGAACAGTGAAAATTTCCCGAATCACTTAGCAGATTTGGTAGTAATTTCTGTTATGCAGGTGATCTGATTGACCAAGGCATTCTTAAAAATCCCTTAGCTGTAAAAACGTACTCAGCAATATTGAGACCACTTGGAAGAAAATATTTTTAATTCTTCTTGCTTCCATGTCAAGCATTCAATCCTCATTTTAGGAGTTTTGCAAATGCCTAGCTGGCAGTGTTTGATAACATTACACGGCTCTGATCCTGTTCCATGAAATCAAAGAAAGTTTTGATATTCACTGCAGCTATATTAACCCTGATGTTATAACCGTGCTTATTTCCCAAGGAAGGTTTCTGTTCCTCTTCGTATTTGTATCACCATTTTCTAAGGTAAGAGCAGGGCTCTGTTCAGAGCCTATAATGTTCCTGTTTGCCTAATGAAATGTAGTTTAGATGTATTTCAGAGTGTGCATAAGGACAAGCATTTTGCTTAGTGTAATCCCTTGGATACCTTGAAAAGGAAAAGCCAAGATGTAAGCAAAAATAAAGACAGAAATTATAGCTAAATTCCACAGTTCCCTCCTAGCCTTATTTCTGATACATCCATTTTTGGAAAATATACATTAAATAGTAATTCATATTCACCAAATCTGGTGTCCTATTTTGCTCATCTCTAAGTTATACTGCACACATATGCTTGGATCAGTTATGCTAAAGCATGATATTATTATTTATGAACTGCAAGTTTAGTAAACACCTTTGTTTTTCTTTTTTTTTTTTTTTTGTTTTAAACGAAGGCTATCGGTTATGTAAGATTTTTTTTATACCGTATATGTTTTCTTTATGTCAAGTTTTCACTCTTGGTAATATTCAGGATGTGCTCTGCTATGACTTTCCATCACAGTGCACTCATTAACAGTTCTGTAAATAGCTTCTTCAAGTGCCAGACCTGAGGCTCCCTTCTGGACTTCTGATTTGGGCAGAACTCCACTTTGATTTCATTTGGGAGTTTTTCTTGAGTAAGTGTTCTAAAAGCCTGCATATTTTCATTTGTAGAGCCTCCTGTCAAAGAGTGAAAAGTACACTGACAATGTAAATTTAACAACAACAACAAAAAGTAATATATTTGTAGTTAGTTCCCACTGGAGGAAAAAAGTGCTCTTTTATACTAATTTTAGTGTTTTCTGATGATAACTATGAAGCTAACAATAGTTTCAAAGCATAGCATACTACAGACAACTGGTATGTTCCCTGCCAATTAGTACTTGCACTTCATCACTGAAGTGAATACAGATATAGTCCTTTGCTTTTTTTATAAACCCAAGGAAACAATCCCCCAAACCAGTGGAATTTTAAATAAAAATGTAAATGATGCTTTTCAAATAGAAAGATAAGCTTGTTACAGAAGGCTAAGTTGCTGAAGGCAACTAGACATTCAGATTCACCTCTTCTAACACCCCCTTGCAAAGTCTAGAGTACCCAGAAACAGCATGTATGAGATATTAAACTGCTGTTCCATTTGATCTCCACCGAGGGCCAAGATTCCCTGTATTTTATATCTAATCTATGTAATGAGATTCTTCATGTAAGTCCTGCAACTAGCAACAACTAATTAGGTCAAATTAACAGTACATGTGTTACTGGATCTATTTTGAGTTTAAACCTTCAAGATGGAGCTACCCTCCTCTTTAAAGTAACAACTGCTGGCTGTTAAAAGTGAAAAGAAAACTATGTTGTGCTGTGTTTACTATTCCTTTAGTCAGACCATTGCTCAACATTAAGACAGATTTCCGGTGGCCTTCAATGCTATATTTGTTTTCTTGTCACCTGTGCTCCCCTTTCATCCTAAACAATTTGCATAAACCTGCATAATGCTATTTAGCTTATGCCCCACTGTTACTATAAATAGATGAACTGGAAATTCAGCTTAGTAAAGCAACTTAATTCTTTTCTTGTCTCATTCTTTCTTCCTGCTTACACACTGTGCATGTGTTTGTGCGTGTGAAGGTGTGAAAGAGAGATCGTGTACTCAAAACAAATTTTAAGAGAGAAGTGTTACTGTTCTTATTAATGATTAGGGGAAACACAAAATCCTCTGAGCTGACACAAAAGTAGGAGCCTTAAGAACAAACCCAAATATTACAGGGGTTCCTGCATTTGAGTCTGTATCTCTGTGTGTGTGCATGTGAGTGTGTATGTTTGTAAATGTAGAGAAGCAGGAAAAAATCTTTTTTTTTGAAGGACAAAAAAAGGAAACATTTTACATTTTTCCTCATGTGAGACAAGTTGAGAGTTATAGTTGGGTGGTGATGTTACTAATGCTACATCTCATACCTTTCACACACAGTCTTCCTTTGGTTTTTGTGTTTTCATTTACTTGCTCAACAATCTGTTTGCTTATCAGCCAAGACTGCAGTTGAAAATTAGGTTCTTTCTTTAAAAACCTACAGGTGAACGTAAAAATCTCGTAGAACATAGAATATTTCTAGTTCAAAGGGACTTATAAGTATCATCTCAATTTTGGAACAAAATAAAAACAATACTTAGATTTTATTTAAAAGTAGGCATTTTTTCTTACAAGTTGTGTTTGCAAAAATCTTAAAAAATACAGTAGTTTAAATATAGGTCTTCATGCCTAAAAAATTAATTGTGTATTTGGTAGAGCTATTTTTGTAGCACCTTAGCAGTTAATCCCTGAGAATGCTTCCCGTCCTCAGTGCTGATAGCACTTTAAAGCACAGAGAAGCATTATTATAAGGAGAGCTTACCATTGTTTTTAACTCTAGACTGAGTACATACAAGCCTGACTACATCTATTATAGATTGGGTCTTATCCTCTAGTCTGAAATATATCTCACTTCTCTAAACAAGGTTAAGTGCTATTTTTCTTCCCCTAATCCTGCTTAGCAAGACAACGTGGTAGTCTGGGCAGTTTAAATATTCCAGTTAAGTGGGAGAAAGGTCACTGCAAGATTACTGCAAAGGTATCAGGTGTCGCTAAAGGGCGAATGCATTTTCTGAAAGGGTTTCATAAAGGATTTCTGAAGGATTTTAGGGAAGGCAAGGCAATACTAACATTAAAATAAAACATCTGTAGGAATATTCAACCACCATCGCAGTGATGAAACCTGTGTTTATTTTTGTGAGTAGATTTTACGGTTTTATCTACCACCAATGTACTCTTTTGGCCCCCCCCACCCGAACTCACTAAAAGCTGGGAGACACCTCCCACTCCCTTTAGCCCCAAGTGCCGCTCTACGGTGCCCAGTGATGAATTCTGACTCATGGTGGCCAGCTCTGCTCATCACACTGCCTAAGAAAAATTGCTCTGATTTCAATGGAAACATATCCTACAGGGCTGAATCCAGAGGTTAAGGAAGTTGACTGGATATTTTCCATTAGCTCTACACGGTTTTATGTCTGTCTTGTAACTTTTGGGCCTTTATATTCAAGATATATGTGTGACTGATGGACCTCTTCAGTGAGATTTGCAACAGCCTCTGTAGTCACCAAGGTGCTTCTGGAGGTCAGTGTGGCCACAAGACAGATTTACCCACCAAACAAATATTGAAGAGTATTAGCCCTATTGACTAAACATTCAAAATTCTCACCTGTAGGTAATTTTTTTTTTTCCCCAAGAACCCCAGGGGACTTTCTCCAAGGACCTGGTGGGAAGAGGTAGCAGCAATAATCCAAAAAGTGATGAGAGCACTTTCTGAGGTTGTAGGAAACTCAAGTACCATCCCTGATGGTGCAGGCATCACGTGCACCATCTCACACAGTAGTATATGCTGGGGGCCACACAGCTGGAAAGCAGCTTGGCAGAAACAGATCTGGGGGTCCTGGTGGACAGCAAGTTGAGCATAAGCCAGTGATGTGGCCTTGCGGCAAAGGCGCCTAATGGTATCGTGGGATGTGCTGGGAGAAGTTCTGCCAGCAGGCTGAGGGAGGTAATCCTTTCCCTCTGCTCAGCACAGGTGAGGCCACACCTAGAGTACTGTGTCCAGTTCTGGGCTCCACAGTACGAGAGACACGGATGTCCACAAGAGAGTCCAGTGAAGGGCCACAAAGATGATTAAGGGACTGGAGATCTCTCCTGTGAGGAAAGGCTGAGATAGCTGGGACTGTTCAGCCTGGAGAAGAGAAGGCTCAGAGGGATATCATCAATGTCTATAAAGACCTGAAGGGAGGATGCAAAGAAGAGGGAACCCGGCTCTTTTCAGTGGTGCCCAGTGACAGGACCAGAGGCAATGGGCACAAACTGAATCACAGGACGTTCCCTCTGAACATCAGGAATCACTTTTTTACTGTGAGGGTGACCAAACGCTGGCACAGGTTGCCCAGAGAGGATGTGGAGTTGCCATCCTTAGAAATATTCAAAAAGCCATGAGGACATGGTCCTGGGTAACCGGCTCTAGGTGGCCCTGCTTGAGCAGGGGAATTGGACTAGATGACTTCCAGAGTTCCTTTCCAATCTCAGCCCTTCTGTGATGCTACAATTCTGTGCTGCATGTGGGGAGGGGGCTGCAAACCACTTGGGTGCAACCCCACTCCAAGTGGCAGGCTATTTTATTTGCAGGAACTATCTCCTCCATTTTCTACATCATGTTAAAAAAAAAAAAAATATTCAGTCTGTCAAAGAAAAAGCAGATTGGACAATGCAAGATCTGCCCTAAAAAACATATCTAATGATTGCAAAATACAAAAGTATAACTGCATTTTCTAATACCCCTGATCCTGCAGGGGTTAGATGTATTACAAGCTTCTCATGGGATTATGGAACAATTAAAGGAACAATTACTTTAGAGATGCTAACTGGGCATACCCATGACTTGCATGACAGAGAAAAACCCTCAACTCTGTCAAAACTGGGGTAGTTCTGAGAAAACAGGTGAAAACTCCAGGTGCCTAGAAAATATGCCAAAAAAAAAAAAAAAAGAATGGAAACATTCTTTTAGCACTCCAGTTTTATGCAGCAGTTGAATGGGAGATTTGAGGACTGTAATTTGTGTTAAGGTTCTTAATTTGGTTGCCTAGATCACTCATGGGATCTGACCTAGAGTGTGAAAATTTGTGTGCGTGAGCAGAGAAATAAGAAAACTGTGCACTATCAAGCTGACCTTCTTCACACACTTTGAAATATTCTGCCTGGAAATGATTCCATAGCATAGCTTTCAAACGTTATCATGTGTAATGATCTGGTTTTGTAGCCTTTGCATTTTGCACAGAAGTAAGTACTATTTTCTCTTTTAAATATATTACGATTTATGGAACTTACAGAATTGCAATATTATTTTTCCCCCATCTTTAATCATTCACATAACTAAGCTAACAAAACAATTAAAAGAAATGAAATGTGAACAAAATGAGACACTATTCAGCCACCATATCTGAACAGCATTTGTTTTGGTTCAGTAGCATCCTTGTGTGTGCCTCATAGTATTGTGTCCTTATGATTTCAGTGAAACTCTTCACAGACTCCTTTACATTTAATGTTTCTCTTCACCTTATATAGTATTTCAATTACACGCAGTAGATGAAATGCCCTTCTAAAATTTCAGTATTTGAAATGGATCAACCTGGCTTTTGAATAGATTTTCAAAACCTATTTATCATCAAGGGGAACTTTTTTTAACCTAAGGAGTTTTATGCATACATTTATGGTAATGAGTACAAGCTATTATGCCTGTCATAATACAAAGCAATTCAGCTGATATTATTTTCATAAATATTTAAAAGCTGGCACACCTACAGTGTAGGCTAGGGGTATTCTAGTGGAGTCATTAAAAAAAAGGGAAAAGCTATGTGATCTTCATCTAGATAAACTTGGTTAAAATAACAGTGAAGATGAGACACTTGGGTTTTATTTTGAGTTAGCAGGTTAAACAGGTTTAGAGATAATTAGAATAAAAACCTAAGATGCCTTTTCTTCACTGCAGTTTTAATATAAATTGACTAGATCAGCTTAGTCACTTCTAGTTTGGAACAAGTTTCATCACCCTGTATCCCAGGGTGAGAACAACAATAGGCATACCTGGGATACTGAACCGTGTCAGAATCATGTGGAGGGAAATATGAAATATATATAGAAACACTGAGTCAAGTAGATTGCTCCAAAAGGACTTCCTTTTCTATTTGTCCAGAAATACTGTTCAGTATTAGACCTTGCTCTACCTTTTTTCTTGTATTTGTAAACTTCATCTGGCTAGATTAACTGTAAAATATAACTTTCCTGAGACAAGAATAGAGAACGTAAGTTGACGAGCCTTTCAGTTACCTTTTCAGGTGTCTCCATTTATTGGACACCCAAGTCTATATAGCCTTGGACAGGAATCGAAAAACTCTTTTTAATCACAAAGATAGAACATGGAGCACAGCCCTTTTTCTATCCTTCCAATCGCTTTGGTATCATTGCTGTCTCTTGTAGGGAACTAAAATAGTCTGTTGGGAGCTTTTGCCAGAGGAACAACCTTATGTATATTTGATGTAGTTGCTAAATGGTATTGTGCTTATCATTTGTGAATCACTGAAGCTTGCATCTGTTTCTTGTAGCTGGGTTTTGGGCCTAAAGGTTTATTTTAATGGCCCATTAAACTCCCACCTGGCTATTTTGTTGCTTACACTAATCTATTTGCGTGTTCATTTGTAGATATTCTAAGGCAACTGTTACCCATTTAAAATATACAAAGGACTCATGGCAATAAGCAACTAGTTCAAGGTAGTAAAAGGGTGGAATTCCTCTACTTCCTTTGCTTTCAAATCTAGAACTAATGAAATATAAGGATAACAAAAAGTTGTAGCTTCTTAGGAATGATGTGAAGTATGAAATGCAGCAATAATGAACTTTATTTTTTCCGTCCTGGAAAAAAGGACTTAGAATGTTGTTTATGCATACAAAAATGTTAGTATTAAACTATGGTATTATTGCAGGTATTATTCTTTAGGATTAATTATTTGTGATTTAGTAATACCAAAAATAATACCATAGAGTCATAGAATCATAGAATAGTTTGGGTTGAAGGGACCTTAAACATCATCTAGTCCAACCACCCTGCAATGAGCAGGGACATCTTCAATTAGGTTAGGTTGCTCAGAGCCCCATTCAACCTGACCTTGAATGTTTCCAGGGATGGGGCATCTACCACCTCTCTAGGCAACCTGTGCCAGTGTTTCACCACCCTCAGTGTAAAAAATTTCTGCCATAAGCACATTTAAAATTTAATTGTGCAAAATTCTGTAAAAGTATATTGCATAATAATTCCATTCCGGAAGAGTTTATAACCTAAATAAACAAGACTGAAGTAAACTATAGAAGATAAAGGGGATAAAAAATGCAAAAAAAGTTTAAGGAAAAACAATCAACTGCAAGTAAATATTTAGGATATGTTTCATATGCAAGCAAAGTCAGTTTTTGGATTCTTTTTCTGACAAAAAAACCCCAATTTCTTCAGCTCAGAGCACTTGCTTACAGGGTACTTACCAAGCGAACCAAAGCTGATTTTCATCTGTGGCTTTACATTCACTTTCCTCCATGTACGAGTTCTCATTCTGTGGCATTGCTTGACAGAAAAATGCTTATCCTGTCTCAGGATGAGCATGATATGCAAACTACTCATCACATGTCAAACTGGTCACATATATAATTCTTTTCAACTCAAAATTTAATCTTATTCCCAATCTATTTAACCACATACTTTCACCTTTTGTACTTCTACTTGGTTACATAAGTAGTGTCCTGGAAGACCGCACAGATGACTTCTCAGCTTCCATTGGTGAGCCATTCAGTCTTGACTTATCAGAAGTACGAACTGGTGAAATAAGCACATCACAGTGGAAAAAAGATGGCTGAGTTAGGAGTTACATCTAGCTTTTCTGCTCATTGCACTGGGTTAGGTTACATCTCATCTAAAGAGACTAGTTTTCAGCTAACTGTGAATGGCTACTAAACGTAAAGGAAGAAGTGCAGTAATGTATGTAGCACCAGCAGTGCACTTGGTACTTAAGCAGTATGATGGATGCCCAAAGTGAAGATTTTAAAGTCTACATAAGCAAAAATCAAGCACAGGATTTTCAAAAGTGGTCTAATTTAACCTTTGTCTATTCCTGCCCAGCCCTGACCAAGTCTAAGCTTCCCAATCAGTAAAACAGTTATTTGGAATATATACTAATATTGCTTATCTCCTCCACCTTTAACCTATTGACCTCTTTCTATATCCATTTAATCAGTACTGTTTTGCAAAAGCAAGATCCTTCTCTGTTGACTTAACTGATACTCATAAAAGCCTTTTCTTATCTTAGATGTTAGCTGTTCCACTTGAGATCAACATTTCAATAGCTTTTGAACTGAGAGACTGTCAGTACCGGTTCGATAACCATGTGGACAGCAATAGTTGTGCTGACACTCTTGTCAGAAAAGAATGCAATGAATTTGTCATTTTCAACTACACATAAATCCCCACCTCCGAGATTTATAGCTGTTGGTCTGCCATTTTAATATGGAAGAATATACCTGCAAAAATCTTGTTATCTTTAGAGAGAAGAGCAAGGTCCTCACCCTTTGAACAACAAGCAACTCTCTCAAGAAACTATGAAAAAACTTCTCCATGTCAAAGTCTGTAATATTAACCAAACCAGAAACCAACATAGCCTAAAATACAGGTGGGCAACATTCATGAACTTTCAGGCACAAGACATGCAGAATTTATGCAAAATTTGAATTTTCATGAAGCTGTAAAGAAATCAGGAAGAACACAATCTTTAGAAATTTTTTCAGTGGTTTAGAAAGTTTTTGGATCAGATATAATGAAACTGTCAGGCTGATACATTCTCAAGTGCATCTGGAATATCAGAAGGCAGCTTGTTAGGAAGTTAACCAGTAGGTTTCAGCTTTAGGGAGGAATATATATATATATATAGCCTGGGAAGTTTTGAAAGATATCAAGAGTATAGTTAACAACTGGAAATCATTGGAAAAAATACCTCTCAGCTGGGAGAACTATTGGTTTGAAAGTGAAAGCAGGAAAAAAGTATTGCTGAAAACAAAGTAATTTTAAAGAAAAATATGTGTTGGTTTTGTAAAAAATGTATGAAACCATTGAACAAGAATCAAAGATAGGGTACTGGTGACTTTCAGACTATAAATTTAATTAAATGGATCTCTCATCAGATTTTAATTTGGAAACAGAAAAATTTCATCCCCACCTTCACATAGGAGCTGCTTAGCGTGCATCAAAGGGCCTACCCACAATAAACAAACTCATGGGATATAATTGTGAGAGAGCTCTGTTATAGTCCAAAAGTATTAGATACATTGACTGGAGGACAGTATTTGTGCAGTGTGCTAATGCTCTTTATACAGCAGAGTAGTTTCACTTTTTTATCACAGAAACAACTCATTATGGTCTTTTTTTCCACCTTGGTAGATGAAATTCCAAGGGCAAATACTCTGGCTCTTAGAAGCATTTGTATACATACTTGGAACCAAGCTTGTTCTAACAGCCCCATCACTGAAAGTATTTTAATGACATCTTTTATTTCTAACTAAGGTAGACTTCAGCTAGATGAACAGTAGCATTCAGGAGTGACTGCTGGACCTTAGATGGTGGAATTTGAAGAAGAAACAGGGAGAAGGGCTATTTTGTGCCAAATTCCCAAACATGTTGTTTGTGTTTCTTGCAAGGATGTAAGTAAAGCTTTCTTTAGAAAAACCACAAATCTCCACAAAATCATCACCCACAAAAACCAAAACGCTGTTTGTCGTCACAGCAAATATATCTCAAGCTTTCTTTTCACAACTCCAGGAAAAAACCCCTAGCTTTTGGTTGCTCTATTACCTTCACATTCAGAACCGACTTCACTTTGATACAGGGGCGTAACTTGGCCAAAGTCAAAGAGCTGAGTCGTCTCTACTGACAGAACTGGCTTTCCTGTTGATACGGTACTCATGTTGCATGACAGGATTTTCTTGTCTAACATTTAAACAGCTTGAATCTTCCACCACACTTTCTCACTGACTCAAGAAAACGACAAGCAGCGTGCTCAGGGCTCAAAGTTCACCTGCAGATTGAAGCAGAGACATTTTCACTTTCCAAGTCTCCTTGATATGTCTAATGATTTGGTAGCAGTGGCTAAATAACTGGTGCATCCTGGTGCTTTTTCTTCCTTCACCTTCCTAGATACCATCCATATTGTGGGTATGATGGCAGCACAGTCATAGAAACAGGTATTACCAATTGATATTTCACAGGTGTGAATGTGTGCATTATTCCGTTAAAAGTTACTGGGTTTGGACTTTGAAGGAGTAGGAAATACTGTCACTGCAAAGGTAGCAAACAGAAAAAAAACATCAAAGGTATCATGAATATCCAAAAAGGTTTGTCCATATTTGCTAAAAGAAGTAAACAAGCCAAACACATCATAAAGTAATTTAAGTCTCCCTTTTAGTAAAACAAAACCAACTACTTTACTGCATATTATCTAAGGCAACTGTGTTTTAAAAAGGCATTTCTCTTCAGGAAAAAATATAATATATGGAAGTTAGCAGATATAATTCATAAGTAAATGCATTGAGTTTTCACTGAATTTGAGGTGGTGGAGGCTGGGTGGGGCCCCAGTGAGATCAGTTTACTTTTCGTTGCAGGATGTTGTGCTACAAAATAATAGACTGTAAAGGAAAAAAAGAAAAGATAAAAATCAGCAACATGCTGTTTGTGTTATAGCTGGTAAAAGAATGCTTGAGAGCCTAATGGCAGCAGACAGGGTCTATAGATCTTGTCACATATAATGAAAAGCAAGAATATAAAGAGAGATGTGAGCAATTGGTTAGAGTAGGCTTAGGTCATACATACTTTAATGTATTTTAAATAATGGTATCTAAATATTCCAACAACAGTTCCAGCTTAAGTTGCCCGTTATCAGTTTGTAACAGCTAATACATGTCTAAAGGGATATTCAGTTAAAACACTGGTTGTGTAAAAAAAAAAGAAGAAAAAGGGATTTCAGATAACCTACTTTCCTTTTTTCCATGTCCGTGCTGTTCAGAGTCAAGTACTGATGGTAACATGGATGAAAAACATGGGCTAGAATGACTGAGTAAGCAAGAGTGAGATTTGCCATACAAACTCACACTGAATAATATCTTCCAGTAAAGTCTAGTTTTATTGCAGTCAATTGCTATGTGACTGAGGAAGGAAAGATTTAGAGAATACATTCTTTTTCATGCACTGAAGAAACAGAACTACACAAAACTAAAAAAAGTGCAGCACTGTCAATACCACTACTTTGCTCTTTATTCTTATAATTGAAGAAGTTCTTATTCTTACATTATATTCTTACGATTGCCATGATTTTACACTTGGACTTTCTTCCTTAGAAACTTCCCTTAAGAAGACAGGACTGAACTGGAAAATATTTTATAATTCTTATAAGAATACAGTGTTTTGAAAAGTAAACCAATCTCCTCCTAATATGGATAAACTAAGACACTGGGAGGGGCAATGACTTTCCCAATAACACCTCCCAAATGCTGGAAAACCTGTTAATAAAAGAAATGTTGCAACCCTCTCCCCCAGGTCACCTGACACAGGAAAAATCTTTATTTTTTTTAAACTGAGGAAGTAATTTATTTCAATTTAAGTTTTGGATACAGGACAGGATTTTTAAAATTCACCTGTGATTTCACAGGTAGTGGCTGTCCACTGCCTGATCTTTCTTCACATTTCTGCAAAATAAAAAACGTTACAATTTCAGACTGCCTCAACAGTCCCTCACTCCCGTATCTCAACTTGCATACCTAGTTCAATGTCACTTTTCTGTTTTCCAAAAATGCTTCCTATTTCTATTAATTCACCTGCACCCATACCTTTGTCAGAAGCAGTGATCTAGAAACATTGTTTATAGGTAGTGCAACACAGGGATAGGGGTGTAGAACCCTGTATATCAGGTATTCTTCTTCACAGAGAAGTAGAACAACGTGCAACGTGATTTATCCTACTTTTACTGTGTGCTTTCACAAATGTACTATAAGCTATTCAGTGAAAGGCAGGAAAAATTAGATTCCATTAATCTTTGGACACTTATTTGACTCTGATATAATGACAATTCTTAAAATACACTCACTGATATTTATTATCAGCAATGAAGTGACGGTATAGCTTCCCTTTTTGTACGTCCATGCTATTACATGAAAACTATCACAGGGATGTGTCCCTGCCTATTACTCTAGTTCATCTCCAAAACTTCAGACAACAAAGCAGCCTCTTTTCAAAACAGCATTCTTTTTTTCCTTTGGCACAAATCTCGTTATGCTATTATTTTATCTATAATTGGATGTATCATATAATTAAAAGCTGACATATTGGTTGGATTATTCTTTATGAATTTCTCAGAATATAAAAGACTGACAGCTTTTATATATGTCTGCTGGCAAAGACAACAAAGACATCAGCATATATTCTCCTCTAAAAGTTATTATGCTCTATTATGCTTTTTAAGACCATCATTGTTCAGCAACCATAGAATCATAGAATAGTTTGGGTTGGAAGGGACTTTAAAGATCATCTAGTCCAACCACCCTGCAATGAGCAGGGACATCTTCAACTACATCGGGTTGCTCAGAGCCCAATCCAGCCTGGCCTTGAATGTTTCCAGGGATGGGGCATCTGCCACCTCTCTGGGCAACCTGTTCCAGTGTCTCACCACCCTCACTGTAAAAAATTTCTTCCTTATATCTAGTCTAAATCTTCCCTCTTTTAGTTTAAAGCCATTACGCCTCATTCTATTGCAACAGGTCCTCCTAAAATGTTTGTCCCCATCTTTCCTGTAGGCCCCCTTTAGGTACTGGAAGGCTGCTATAAGGTCTGCCTAGAGCCTTCTCTTCTCCAGGCTGAGCAACCCCAACTCTCTCAGCCTGTCCTTGGAGCCCTCTTATCATCTTTGTGGCCCTCCTCTGGACCCACTCCAACAGGTCCATGTCTTTCCTGTGCTGAGGGCTCCAGAGCTGGATGCAGTACTACAGGTGGGGTCTCGCCAGGGTGAAGTAGAGGGGCAGAATGACCTCTCTTGACCTGCTGGCAATGCTTCTTTTGATGCAGTGGAGGATGCAGTTGGCTTTCTAGGCTGCAAGCAGACATTGCCTGCTCATGTCCAGGTTTTCATCCACCATCACCCCCAAGTCCTTCTCCTTAGAGCTGCTCTCAATCCCTTCATCCCCCAGCCTGTGCTGATACCAGGGGTTGCCCCGACCCACGTTCAGGACCCTGCACTTGGCCTTGCTAAACCTCATGAGGTTCACACAGGTCCTTTCTCAAGCCTGTCCAGGTCCCTCTGGATGGCATCCCTTCTCTCAGGTGTGTCCACTGCACCACTGAGCTTGGTGTCATCTGCAAACTTGCTGAGGTTGCACCCGATCCCACTGTCTGTGTCATTGATGAAGATATTGAACTGTACTGATCCCAATACAGACCCCTGAGTGACAGCACTTGTCACCAATCTCCATCTGGAGATTGAGCCGTTGACCACAACCCTTTAGATGAGACCATCCAACCAATTCCTCATCCACTGAACAGTCAACCCATCAAATCAATATCTCTCCAATTTAGAGAGAAGGATATTGCGGGGGACCATGTCAAAAGCATTCAGAAGTCCAGATAGACAACATCCATAGCTCTTCCCTTGTCCACTGATGCAGTCACTCCATCATAGAAGGCCACTAGGTTGATCAGGCAGGACTTGCCCTTGGTGAAGCCATGCTGGCTGTCTCAAATCACCTCCCTGTCCTCCATGTGCCTTAGCATGGCTTCCAGGAGGATATATTCCATGATCTTCCCAGGCACAGAGATGAGGCTGACAGGTTGGTGTTCCCAGGGTCCTCCTTTCTACCCTTTTTAAAAATGGGTGCAATGTTTCCCTTTTTCCAGTCACTGGGGACTTCACCTGACTGCCATGACTTTTCAAATATCATGGAGAGTAGCTGGGCAACTACATCAGCCAATTGCCTCAGGACTCTGGAATTTCAGGTCCCATAGAATTCTGTATGTTCAGGTTCCACAGGTGGTCATGAACCTGATCTTCTCTTACAATGGGAGAGACTTTGCTCCCTCAGTCCCTGCCTTGTGGTCCATCTGCTTAAGAGGTGTGGGGAGAGAGGTTGCCAGTGAAGGCTGAGGCAAAAAAGTTGTTGAGTACCTCAGTGTTCTCCTCATCTGTTGTCATGAGTTTACCGGTTTGCTCATCAGGGGAAGTAAGCTTTCTTTGACCTTTCTTTTCTGGCTGACATACCTGTAGAAGCCCTTATTATCATTCTTTGCGTTCCTTGCCAAGTTCAGCTCCAGCTGTGCCTTGGCCTTCCTGACCCCATCGCTACACAACCAGGCAGCGTTCCTATACTCTTCCCAGGATACCTGTCCCTGCTTCCACTGCCTGTGCATCTCTTTCTTGCCCTTTAGTTGGACCAGCAGGTCTTGACTCAGCCATGCCAGTCTCACCATCCTTCCTGATTTCTTACACTGGGGGACCAAGAGCTGTTACACTCTATGGAAAGCGTCCTTAAAGATCTGCCAGCTCTGTTCTGGTCCCTTGTCCCTGAGGGCAGTTTCCCAGGGGTCCTGTTGACTAACTCTTTGAAGAGCTGGAAGTTTGCTTTCCTAAAATTCAGGGTCCTGACTTTACTCTTCCCCTGACCCATATCCCTCAGGACTGAGATGTCCACCAGTGCATGATCACTGCAGCCCAGACTGTCTCCAATCTTGATGTCACCAATTAGCTCACTTGCGTTGGTGACCATCGAGTCCAGTATCATATCTCCTCTGGTCCAGCTGTCTATTACCTGACTTAAGAAGTTACCTTCAATGCACTCCAGGAGTCTCCTGGATTGCCTACAGCTCACTGTGTTACTTTTCCAGCAGATGTTGGGGCTGTTGAAGTCCCCCAGCAGGCCGAGAGCCTGTAAGCGCGGTGTCTCCTGTAGCCGAAGTATGAAGGCTTCGTCAATAGGCTCCCATTGACTGAGTGACCTGTAATACCCAAACACGTTTTTTTCTCCTGTCTTCCTTTTCTTCCCCCTCATACACACATTCATTGGCGAACTGGAGAATGAAGTATTCTTTCTTCTGCTCACAACTATTTACTTTTGGCGGTGCTTTGAAAGTTTGTCTGCTCAGGGTACACCAGCTGGAGTGTTGTACTGGTCTTGCTGAAGATGAGGAGAGTTTTGCCACTTGCCAGGATGCCACAATTTTGCACTCAGACTCTCCTCCTTCAAAACTTCCCATAAGATGCTAAGGCCAAACTAGAAACAAGGTCTTAATTGGCTGATATGTTAACACCTAGTAAACTGGACAACTGAGATTTCATTAAACCTGAATCTCAAATGTGTTAAACCTGAATCTGTTTGACAAAGAAGCAACATTACAATCAGAATCAAGCTTTGCTGTCAGAAGAAAATCAATAAACTTACTTGCCCACACTACTGAAAGTAAGTTGCCAAGCTGTACCTCCTGGCGTTATAGCATAGACAGCAAAAATTATATGGCAATAGCCATTTTGACTCACTAACATGACTACATCATTCATACATTTGCACTGGCTGGCACATATCCATGTTAAAAATCTGGCAGAGCCTCTCCTTTATAGTTTCTAATGTGAGTCAATAAAAGTGAAATACATTCAGGATGTTATGATCTGTATAATCTTAATAGTTTATCTTCTATGAAAGCAAGCAAATGGAGATTTAAAATGAGTCAGTGACATCAGGGAAGAACCAAATTATTGCAGTCCAAATTTGGATGTCAAAACTGCTGTCCTTGTTTCTCTCTTCATTTTCATTAATAAAAACTGCAACTTCTGGATCTTAAAAAGGTTCCCATTTTGCCCACCTAACCTCACAGGAGCAGAGATACACATCTTGTCCCACATCTGGGATATTTAAATACAGTCTGAAGCAACAACAGAAGACTCTGCACAAGATTTCAATTAACTGCCTACTGAACACCTACTAGTGGTGTTGCTCAGGGGTTGGTACAGGGACCAGTACTGTTTAACATTTTGGCGGCAACATGGACAGTGGGATTGAGTGCACCTTCAGCAAGTTTGCTGATAACACCAAGCTGTGTGGTGCAGTCAACATGCTGGTGGGAAGGAATGCCATGAAGAAGGACTTTGACAGGCTTGAGAGGTGGGCCTGTGAGAACCTCATGAAGGCCTGCACATGGGTTGGGGCAATCTCAAGCACAAATAGAGGCTGGGCAGAGAATGAACTGGGAGCTGCCCTGGGGAGAAGGACTTGGGGGTGTTGGTGGATGAGAAGCTCAATGTGAACCAGCAATGTGTGCTCACAGCCCAGAAAGCCAACCACATCCTGGGCCGCATCAAAAGAAGAGTGGCCAGCAGGTCAAGGGAGGTGATTCTGCCCCTCTACTCCACTCTCATGAGACCGCACCTGGAGTACTGTGTCCAGCTCTGGGGCCCCCAACATAAGAAGAACACGGATCTATTGGAGCAAGTCCAGAGGAGGGCCACAAAGATGATCAGAGGATTAGAGCACCTCTGCTATGAGAACAGGCTGAGAGAGTTGGGGTTGTTCAGCCTGGAGAAGAGAAGGCTCCAGGGAGACCTTATAGCAGTCTTTCAGTACTTGAAGGGGGCCTACAGGAAAGATGGGGAGGGACTCTTTATCAGGGAGTGTAGCGATAGGATGAGGGGTAATGGTTTTAAACTGAAAGAGGGTAGATTTAGATTAGATATGAGGAAGAAATTCTTTACTGTGAGGGTGGTGAGACAGTGGAACAGGTTGCCCAGACAGGTGATAAATGCCCCATCCCTGGAAGCATTCAAGGCCAGGTTGGATGGGGCTTTGAGCAACCTGGTCTAGTGGAAGGTGTCCCTGCCCATGGCAGGGGGTTTAGAACTAGATGATCTTTAAAGTCCCTTCCAACTTCAAACTATTCTGATTCTATGACATAGCTATAGGTGTTGATGGTGTCCCTAATGAGATGGAGCTACATCACTTCATCTGATGATACAGTGTTGACCACTAGGTTGGAAGAGACAAATAAAATATCCTACAGCTCATCTCTAACAAGGTTGATCAGAAAACTGCAAGGCAACCAGGCCAAAATATTATGAGTTCTCTTCTTATGGCAACTGGTGGCCTCCTTCCACAACAGATTCACAGAGGTTTCCTTTTCTTTCAGTCTCATATGAGCTGAAAAGCATTTCATTTCCTATCCCTCGAGCTGGTGAGACAGGAAGTTCCTTTGGGAAATTCCATGACTTTGGGAGACAGTGCAGTTGGCATTAAAAAAAAAGAATAAAAAAGATGGGGAGTTGCAGTTGCACTGCTGCTTTTCTCTGTGTCCCAATGAGGTTTTGTTTAGTTAAAACCCTTTGTGTATTCAGAGTATGGATAATTTCTCAGGCAGGCTGTATTTATAGCCTTACATACATAGGTTGTTCCTATGCTGTTCTCTTCTTGCATGCTATACATACAACTGTAAATACAGGAAGACTATGGACAGGCTATGTGGGAGCGCCTGCAGACTTCTAAGGACAAAGTTTGCTCAGGCTGCACGGCTGCTGCTGCAGATCTTGGAAAAGAATTACGGCAAAGAATTTGAGCTCAGGCATCCACAAGTCCAGCACAAGTTGGAAGCAGGCTAAGTAACCAAAGGTGGATAAGTTCTCTGGCCATGGAGCTGAAAGCTTCTAATCAGTCTTTTACTTACCTTACTTACCTCTAATTTTCCAGAGCTTTCCTGCTTGCTCCGTTATCCTGTCTAAAAGTATTTCTTTAATTTTTCTCAATCCGCTCCTTCAATTTTTTTTTTTTTTTTTTTCCCAATACCTCCACCTATATTGCTGTTTGTTCTCCATTATGATCCAGGGACAGAATTTTGTTGGAAAACTTATCATCATTATTATTAGTAGTGGGTATTTTGTAAATGTCCCCATTTGTTTGAAGTTTTATTTAGTCCTGGACATAAGGCTACATGCTTGCTTTATTTCTGAGGGCATAAACAACTTGTCTCTTGTTGGCTAACAGAACAGATGTCATTTGCCCACACACTGATTCGCAGCAGTCATCACATTCTGCAGAATCAAAGTCACTATAAGATCTCTTTACCTTTCCGCTTTATTCTTTGAACCACAGCTACAGGTTAGGGGGTTGTGTGTTGAGGGTTGTTTCCTTGGGGGTGGGGGGCGCGTATATGTGTATTTGATTTGGATTTGTCCTGGAGCATTACAACTTTGCATTTCCTGCTGCGTACCACATGATGACTTGCAGCATCAAGGCTACTGAGCTTGTATTCACTAGCATAGCAGAGAGATGAACCTAGAGTAAAATGGTATCTGTAACAAATAGCATGCTGCTATCTACAGTACAGTTTTCACCTTGACTGTAGACAATAGAAATCAAATCAACACAGGGTGGAATTTGGTCCAGTGTCTACTATGGTCAGAGGTACCAGAGTGGAAGCTACACCAACTTAATTTAACTCAAACACAAACACAGTCAGAAGGTGTCAA
Organism: Burhinus oedicnemus; assembly: GCA_008921705.1. Lineage (NCBI taxonomy): Eukaryota > Metazoa > Chordata > Aves > Charadriiformes > Burhinidae > Burhinus > Burhinus oedicnemus. Next base: position 92,378 of record VFFE01006736.1, on the reverse strand, counting down.
GAGTATGGATTTAGGAGTATTGGAAGCACCAAGGAGCCAGATTTGTCAGCAGTCAAAGATTTTTTTTTCCTCAAGCGCTCAGATTGGTCACACTATTTAAGCTTCAGAAACACTCTGTTCACACTCGACATGCTTGGAGTGAGTTTAATGGACCAATCCTTATGGCAAGGGTGGCATTTTTCACTTGGGGAAAAAAAAAAAAAAGGCTTTGACAAAAAAGAAAAGTACTAGGAAAGGTTCTAATCTAATTTCCTAGTCAAGATACCGTATCATCCCTATTTCTTCAGATGCATGCTCCTTAAGGTAAGAGACTATCATGTAGAAAATGTGGAGCAATATGCCTGAACTGTAAGTTTCACAGTGTGAAGAATGTTTTGTTTTCTGACAAGAGCCAGGGAGACAGTAATGTTCCTGGATCAAACCCAGTGAAAAGTGATCTATGAGACAGGATAGGGAATCCCAATTTCTCCCATACTATCTTCAGAGAGTTAGGGAAAAAAAATAAAAAGGAAAAAGAAAAAGTAAGTCGAGCATTTCACATGCAGATTAACAACGATGGAAGAAATAGTCACCCAAAATCAACAGAATAAAACCCAAGGATAAGCATGATTCAAAATGAAAATGTGGTTAGGGCAGAGGGTCAAAACACAGAGAAAGCCTGGCTCCCAGTTTGAGAAAGAGAGGAAAAGAAGTTGAAGGGAAGGTCTGAAGAAGTTTAGCGCTGAGGTTTCGTTTTAGGGATAGGCTGTTAAAAGTTATAAGATGTTTTGCTAGTAAACGCACAATGTCATGTGTAAATCACACAGAAGTTGTAGATGTTGGCCAGAACAGTGACTCAGACAACTTCTGTGTTGCTGAAAATTTCCCCAGAATTGTCACTTACTGGTAAAGTTCCCTCTGCACAAACTCCCCCCCTCTCAAAAGCAGACTCTCTACTGTACCTCAGCTGACTACCCATTATTCAGATTCCTTCTCTAACACTTAAAAAGTGGAGAGACCACGTGGCATTTTTCACGTGGTGCAGGGCAATACACAGCATTATCAAGCAAAATTCAGTTCCTCCACGTCCCATTCATTCCCCTGGGATACAGGTCTTGCATCCTTGTATTCAGCATATGCTTCAGTAGAAGGAAAAAACCAACCAGTCTAGTTCATTGACATTACTAATCTACTATGACAGCCAAGCCAAGCAGACATTGGCAATACTTATTCTCTCAGAAAACACTCAGAAAAGAGGTTATAGAAAGGAGAGAGGAAGAGAATTTAATAAGGGAAATTCTATATAGCATAGTATTAATTACTTCTCTTCCTTTTTGCACAGCATAGTCCTGTTCCACTGGATTGGGCCAATCCAGCCCAAGCCACGACATCAATAGAGTTGACATATCACTAAAATGTATTTTCTTTTGAATGCTAAATAACTTTCACTCAACCTCTGGCATGGAGAACAGGGTTCATTATATGCAAAGCATCTTTCCAGTGACTGGCACCTGCATAATGCATTCTAGCAAATCTGTTTGGTGCAGGGAGGACTGTCATTAGTGACTCACATGAAGGAATCCACTGGGACCCTGCCAGCACTACTACATTAACCTCTGATTAGCAGCTGCATTTTACAGGCTGGCTATATGTGGATTCTATGGAGCAGCACTGTCTGCTAATAAAATATATTGAGAAGCTATCTGCTTAAAAAGCACAGATTATGGAGTTCCAGGAAACAGTGGAACAAATGCTGTTTGCTTCTCCCTGATTCATCCCTCTAAAGCTGAAATTACAAAAAATAGGCAGAAAGTTGGTTTTGCTGACTCCATTGGATTAACAGAAGAAAGTTCCATAAAGAACAGGAACAAACGCTGTTCTGTGCCATGAGCATGGACAGTTTATCAGGGGAAGAGAGCATAAACTTTGAATCCCAGCTATTCCTGGGTGCCAGAATAAATTTGAACTGATAATCCTATGTAAATTAGAGCCCTATATTTCTTTCAATTTATACAGAAGACCAAGATAATTCAAACCAGAAAACAGGAGCTTCCAGAAAGTCAGAGATGTGATTCCCCTCTTTACTGTACACACAAACCTACACTGAGCTTTAGCCACATGCACAAAGCATGCCACAGATGCTCTTGTTTGACAGCATGATGTAGAATGATGGCATAGACCTGCACAAAAGACTGATAAACAATAAAGATATGCACATACTGTATATGTGTATGTATCAAAACTTTTGTTTGTTTCACAGGGGCTTGAAGTAGAGTTTCAGTTACATGATTATTTTTTAAAAGCTTTCTTTTTGCATTATTTTACTCTTTTTCAGTACTAGGTGATGTTAATAAGCCAGCATGTTTTCATTTTTCTGGATGAATTTGATGATACAAACCTCTGGAAAAGCTATGATGGTGTAAAGGTGAAGATCCCAGGACCCTCTATGATACAGTAATCAATAAAGCCAAAGGTGAAAGAACCAAAAATCCCTCCTATTCTTGAAGTCAATGTGCATTTGAAATCACGTCATCAACGCTTTCACATATCAAACCATGACAAACCTCAGATGAATTTATTGCCTTCACCTTGTTTGGGTAACTAAAGCGTCATCAATCAAGTATTTACCCCTGAGCACAACTTTAATGGCAGTATCACACACATAAATGCTTGCACGTGCATGTAATATCGGCATGTTGGATCTTCAGTAGCACTTAATTATTCCTACTAGTAATACCAGAGATAGTCCACCATGTGAGGCATAGGTACAGATTTGAAAATGGTAGCTAAAGAGCTGTAAGGGGACACAAATTATCACTGGTTTATAAAGATTATAGTTGGCTATCACTGTAACTATTCCATTTGCCATCCTGCATCCAATACAGATATGGGTACCCATTTGGTGCTTTCATTTGGCGCTTTCATTTGGCCTGTTTTTATATTCACCAAAATGTGCTTATTTAATATTAATTTTAATTTTTTTAGCATGGCTTTGGAAACAAGGCTTCTATATTCACTGTGTCGTTCATCTGCAGTGTGCCCACAACCTGTGGTAATTTTGGATCATTTAACCATTTTTAACTTTGTCTGGGTTAAAAGGCTCAAAGACTTTCTACAGCTTTGTGCAAAGGGGCTCCCTGGTGGCAAGAGACACAGCTCGCTTAAAAGGTTTGGCTGAGATCAAAAAGCATCAATGTGAACTCACGTTTTAGTAAACATCAAAGAATATACAAAAGAGAGAAGAAACATAGGTAGCATGCACACCTTAGGTACACAAGTTTAATTAGTGCTTACAGAAGTTCTCAAAGTCAACACTATGTTCAGAATTTACCATTCAAATGCTTTATTAAAGTCTGCCTGTAGGTACCTTTATTAACCAAACAGTTGTAAGGATGAAGTCAAGTTTCCTTGAGGCGACCTGTTTTCCACAAAATTGTGTTACTGGTTGCAGCTACAGTTTGATCCCTTAATTCTTTATCAAATGATTCCCATATCTGCTTTTCCACTCCTTTGCCTGAACTGGTGACAAACTTGAATTCATTGTATCATTTGTCTGCCCTTTTTTAGCATAATCACAGCAGTAGTTATTTTCCAGTCTTTCAGAATATACCAATTATTTTAAGATTTATGAAAGTATTGAAGTATTTCCTCAAGAGGCCACAAAGCTGCTCAGCCAACTTGCATGAAAGTGAAAGGCACAAGCTACCCGTCATTCCCAAGTGCCCATCTTGGGCAGGCATTTTGTCTCTTCTCGGGGTAGGTATTCTGTCTCTTCTTGAATTACAGATGCATCAGAACACTGTATGTCATCCTTACAGGACAAAATAAATCATCCTGCTCATTTTAAAGAGATATCTGTGTTTTGCCCATCACTGGACCAAGGCCACTAAAGAAATTTCCATTGTTGATAATACATCAAATAAATATTCCCCCCAAATAATTATAAGCTCTTTGTGGCAGCACAACCACTGCTGCCAATCATTAATTTTTCCCCTCTGCCTCCAATCTTCACACTCCCTTGTAAAATCTTCTTCCAGGGTGCTACCATTCCCAGAAAAGGCTCCTACCTTGATCCTTTCAAGATACTTTGAGGAAGTTGCTCCCCACTTGCTTTGTATTCTTGGCAGGTTATTCATAGTCTGCTTCTGATCCAAACTAAAATCCTGGATTTCCTGGCAGGATATTCTGAAAGGGTCTGGTGTTCCAGGCAAGCACTGCCAAACTTACCACAAACTGTCCAGCCCTCTCAGTCAACCTTTCACAGGAGGGGGTTGAGCTCAAGAAAAATACATTGTTAACACTGACTGAAGTGCAATGGGTTGCAGCTCAGCACAAAACTTTTGCATAGGGCTAACTTGACTCTACCAAACTGAAAACATGCTCCTTGTGTTTTCTTGTGCTTTAAGAGCATGCTGCTACCATATGTGTAAGAGCACAGTCTGTTCCTGAAGGCAGCTGTTCCTTATTTTTAAATTTTTGTCCAAATTTACTCAACTACTGCTAGTACAGAATTAAAAGAAAATATCCATACAAAGAAAAGTGCACAGTAACTGTTTCCTGCTTGCCTTCTCCAAAATCCAGCTCTTTTTTTTTTGGTACAGAAAGAAAAGTCTGTGATATTTTCTGTAGCTGAAGATAAAACATCAGGAGCTTGGTCACAACTATCTGTTGCTTGCAGCGACCTTTCTGTTTAAGGATTCTCTTACACTGTAAGTTTCTACGACACTGGTTACCTATTTAAGTTGAACAAAAGAACAAAATATGGAGATCAGCTATTTTGTTGCATAGCCCACCACACTTACTGGATAGTCTTGAAAAAGACCCCAGAGAAAAAGTAAGAAGAATATTTTTTTTCCTGTAGGTTCTTCCTTTAGTTCCTAGATGTGGTAAAATTGAGATCTGGAGCAAACAAACATTGTGAATTCAATTCTGATTTTATTTGTAACATAGGAAATACAGCAATCTTCTTATTTTCTAGCTCAACTCACAATCAGTCACAGAAATTAAAGATGGAAGAAAAAGATTTTCTTTAAAAGCACATCATTGTTATCATGTTGCTTACATTATACTATGTAGATATTGAATAGCACAGATTTATGAAAAGCAAACTTCCCCTGCTTATTTCTCTGCATCACTTTCCATTTTCCAGTTGATAGTAAAAGATGTTGAGGAGAAAATTTGAAACAGTAGTTGCTGCCTGATCCAGGAAGTTGAGTGAAAGACAAAACTGTTATTAGAAGTGTTGTGTTATCTGTGTACTAGTGATTTCAGAGTTGTGAGGATTTGCCTTTCAGTTTGGAATACCTACCATGAAAAGACAGAAAACACAAAGGCAAAAATTTGCTCATTTCCCCTTTCGAGATTTTATAACCATTGTGCATTATTTGACATTTTTGTTAAAGCTACAGTTCCTGGAGTCCAGTGCATAAACATCTTTAGGTTTTATTCAAAGCAAAAAACATCTAGCCTTTGTAGTGTCAAAGGAAGTTTGCAAACCCACCCTAAAAAGGTTTGCAAATGAAGGTAAGGGAAATGGCAAGCAAATAAAAAAAAAAATAGAATCACTGATTTGAGGTGCAATTTATATTATTTAAATTATCCAGGTTGGCAATAGTTGTAAATATCTTACAGCTTTCTTTTTTGCAAACAGGTGACAAGTAGACTTTTTCCTCCTTCCCTCAATTCTATGACTATGCAATCCACAGTTCAATTCTGTTTCTTGTCCTGATGGTGAGATGCACCCATAGGCTGTGGTGTGGGCTGTGCAGCTCCTCATCCACCTCACCTGACGTGGAACGGATGACATGATGGCTGGTGCTAGTGAAAGGCTGCAGTGTGCTGGCTGACATGCTACCCCAAGTATCCCAGCCTATCCTTCCATTTTGGTTTTCTTCCTCTTGTTCAACATTGGGATCAAGTACTGCATTCTTCATACAGACATACGTACACAAAATGGGTGTACCAAATTAGACACTAATTTAGTTCCCAAGGCTATCAGGCAATCGGGCACCAGGAATACTGGCTGATCTGCTGCTGCCTGAAAGCCTGCAGAACAACAAGTTCAAACCAAATGACACAGAAAAGGGCAGGGAAAAATACCCATTTCCAAGCTGTCTCCTACACAAAGGCAAAGGAGTTAGCTAACTCTCTCTGGATGATGACAGACTTTTCTTGAAAGTACATTTATATGCTGTCACGACAGAAGTGCAGTTTAGGTGTCTTATTCTTTCCTGTGGGCATCCAAGAGTCATTGCTGGTTTGCATATAATGAAGCAGTGTTTTACTAGCAGTTCTATATTGGGTTTTATCCTTTCCTAGGGGCAGGAAGGGGAGAAGCTAAGGAGATGAAGCCAAGAAAGGAGTGGAAAAGAAACGTCCAGATTCTGATCCTTAAGTTTATATGTCTTTGAATAATTATGTATTGTGTATGAATATAATTACATGTATGAATATAATTATGCAATTATAGTCATAGGAACAACAGTCCTTTATTGCATTCACATTAAGTATCATAGTTTGTTCTTTTAAGTTAGCGTTACAGTTTGGAGATTGGTCTTCTGAGTCATTGGTCTTATTAGAAACAAATAATCGTTAGTAAGGTTATGGGGACACAAGACTGTTAAGAATTAGTCTATTTCAGTCTGTGTCTGCTGCATATTTTCATCCCTTGCTGTCTAAATAAGTTTTGTGGAATATAAAGGTCCTGATATCAGTGACATAATATCAAAATAAATAAAAATGAAAATGTTCTCAAACAGTAGCTTGATTTTAAAAAAACCAGCTGTGTCTGTTGCAAATATCTTTCTTATTATTATTCTAAATTGGGTTCCCAGTATTCTTAGCCTTTTCTAATTCTCATTCAGGCCTTGGAATCCACATGCATAATGTCTAGCAAAAAACCATGTTAATTATGTTTATGAGCAGTCTCACAAGCCATTTCTGAAATATGGGCACTAGAAATATAGTTGTAAAGACCTGATCTGAACATTTTTATGCCCTCACTCAAGAACAGCTGCAGTGGGAAAATTTCAGGTTTAGGCAATGATCTGAGCCTGCTCTGTTTTTCATGCACTTTCTTTCCTTTTGGCTGCTTGGTGAGCTGGAGGGCTCAGTAGCAATTTATAAGACTAGATGGGTTTTGCAAGGTTTCTAAAGAGGGGATTAGGCATGACAAATGGCCAGCACTCTCATCACTGTCACCAAGGGTCAAAGCAATCCATCCGCAGGACACGTTTGCCACTCCGTCTGCATCTCTTCTGTGGAAGCCTTTTATCAGCTTTGGTCACAGAGACAATTTACCAGCAAGCGACAAAAATATACAGGCAGGCTGCAGGTGACATCTTGGAGAAAAAATCTCCCTATGTTTCCTACAGCAGAACTAGCTCCATTATAGCGTAATAAGACATCAGTAACTACCTCAGAAAGTAACAGTTATATCCCAGGTAGCTCTTTCACTAGAATAGAAGGAATAAAGAGAGAAAGAAAAATAATCAAAACAAATCGAAAATATAAACCAAATGAGCTGCATTGTAATGGATCTCAAAACTGAGAGGAAGTCTGTCCCCTTACTTCCTCATCATCGCAGTAGGTCACACTTACTGCTGAAATACCAGAGAACTGACAAAGTCAACCTCAAAACATCCCTTGGATTTTTCTTTTCCCCACAAATACAGCACGTTGCAGACCACAAAAGTAGAAAGGTCATACTGAGGTTCCCTCTCTTAACTCCATTGGTAACACTGTTTGGGGAAGGAGATTTTGTTTGGTTTTTATTTTGCACTACATTGCAGTGGGGTCAACGTCTGTGCCTTTGTTTCAGCAGCTGCCACACACACAGGGCTATTACAGCTCCAGTCCCATGTGGTTCCAGAACCACGCACCTTGTTTCTCTCCTCTACAGATGCTGCCAAACAGCAAACACTGGATCACATAGGCACAGAGCAAAAGATCTGAGTTGAACATTATTATGCTGGGCACACTCTTTCAATGTTGGCAGACAAACCATGACATTTGGGAGCCCAGCAGTAAGTACCGTTTTGTCTTGAGACATCTAGCGAGTGTGCAGTCCAAGACACTTTCTGGAGGTATTCAAGTCCTTTCTATTTCTTTTGTGCCAGATGCCTTCATATCTATTACTTACATAATGGATGAGCTTCAGTGTCTGGGTCCTCTTAACCAATGCTTGACCTACATGCTGCTAGTTACATGCAGCCGGGTAGGCTTATTAACCACTCTGCATTTATTTGTACACCAGTACCTTTGCTCAGCACAGCCAATGTGCCATTTCCCATTTTCTCCTGTTGTGCATGACCTGATACAACCAGAAAACTTTCTGGTTAAAAAAAAAAAAAAGGTTATACATAGGTCAGAGCACAATGAGTATCTTGATCTTCCCTCTTCCCCTTTTCTTCCTGACCAGTATAATTTTAAATAATTATTTTCTTTTTTTCTCTATTTTCATAAAAACATAGAACCATAGAACAGCCCAGGCTGGAAAAGCTCAGGTTGGTTTTGAGCCCAGGACCTTGAAAGATCATCTGGTCCAACCTTTAATTTTAATTTGAAGTATCTCACCAGCGTTATGGCTTAATCATTACTTAGTACATCAAAATGGGGATATCAGTTTTAGGTCATGCTGGAAGCTTAGCAAAAACACTTTAAACTTTTGCTTATAATGAGCTGAAAAAGAGTATGCTGAAATATCTACTGAACCTGCTTCCTACCACACCCTCCCTGCACGTACACTGTACTGCTTGCTGCTCACAGAGGATTGCTGAAATTTTATTTCCTACTAAACTTTGCTTAGCCACTGAGAGATGACACATTTACAATGCAAGATAGATCTACACAGTGGATATCCTTGTTTAGATCCAAGTTTGTAACAGACCACTATTCTCTTCAATTGAAATTATGCAAAGTTTGAGCACTTCGCTTACTCTGTATTATTGTAAATTGTGGTTTACAGCTATGTAAACACAAGATGAGGCTAGGGAGCAGTTCTGCAAAAAAGCAGCCAGGGTTTACAGTGGAACGGAAGCCCAACATGAATTAACACTATTATATTTTCTCCAAGTTTCCTTCCAGAGACTGTGATTATAAACAAAAGTTTTCCACCTGAGACATCTCTGGCCCATTTCACCTAGAATAGTATCTACTTTGGGAAATTGCATTTTTAAGGAAGATGTGGAAGAAATTAAGAAATCGAGAGGAGGAAACTCAAAGGCCTAAGGAAGTGGCACAAACCAAAAAGACCAGAAAAAAGTCTGAAGATGAAAGGAGATAAATCACAGTCTCTCTGCGAGTGCTTCAGAGAGGGAAGGGAGTAAGCCTCACTCCAAATCCATGACAATGGGCCAAGAAATAACATACTTAAATCAATTTTTTTAATAGTACTCAGGGACTAGTACCATTAAACTGAGAATAGACACCTAACCATAGTTAGGAACTATACAAAATGACAATCCCTCTTCTAAATAAGTTACTCCTATTTACAGCTCAACAAGGGTGAGGGGAAAAAGTTATGCGTATGTGTGGTAATTAAATGCTCAGCCTCTTTTCAATAAACCTGATCAATATTTTTTCACTCCGCAAATGTATACATAATACCAACTCTGCCACTAAAGAAGCAACACATGAAGTGTTTTCCATATCTTCAGAGTGCTCTTATGAGAGATCCAGATTTCTGAATTGCAAAAGGCTGGTGGTGATGGAGAAAAGTCCTCCTTCAGCACCAGTTATGAGATGGCTTTTTGCAAGCTGTTTTTCCTAGCAAGGTTTATGCACATGCATCAACTTCACATGCAAGTTTTTAAAGAGACAATGAAAAATGGTAATTTGTTAACCTGTGGTGATGTTTTCTGTTTGCTAGTTAGATTGGGAATCTCTATTTTATCAGTATTTGTGCCTAGATTTGAGGAGCAGAAAGCCAAAAATCTTCTGTGAATGGAAAATCAACTCCCACAGATTTCTGTCAGAAGCACAGCTGTCTGAAGAATATAAACTCTTAGACTTGAAATTAACCCAGTTTGCTCATCTGAGCCTTAAAAAAAATTCTTTCTTGTGTTCCACCAGTCTCTTATGAAGCACAAAATCAACCTCAGACCTGGACAGTTGCAGTGAGATGGGCAGATTCCTATCTACCCCTGTGCCAAGGTGTACCATTTGATCAAGTTCAGGAAGCATGCCTGTTTTGTTTCTAGTACCCCTCTTTGCTTGGCAGCCTGAACAACTTGGACAGAATTAGGTTGCATCTTTGTATTCTGCATTCGTCTTCCAGTAGGTACTTATTACTCACCTGAAAAGTTCACCAACTTAAGTGAATATCCAACCAACAAAAGCAAAGCAAGATATTAAAGAGATAAGGCTAGATTTGAATTATTTCCAAGTGTATTTTGCCCATAAAACACCTTTAAGCAAGTCAAAATATAATTATTTTGTTAGTACTAAGCTGTCCTTGTACAGGTTAGAGCAAAGAATACTGAGCAAGATGGACTAACCCGGAACAAGGCCCAAGAAATACTGGCCCTCAGAAACTTCCCTCTGAATCATTGCTGTTTCTGGAAGGGAAATTTAATCCACCTCCATCTTTAACAGTCATACATGCCGATTAAAATGGAAGGGATTCAGAGCTGTGCATGTCACCTAATGTACATCTCTCCGACCACAGCATCAAAGCCTCCACTCTTCTGCGTCTCCCTGGAATTATGGTTGTAACTTCCAGCACAACAGCAAAATTTCACACTCAATAAGGAAACTATCAGGCCTCTGCAAGGTGGTGGCTTTTTTTTTTTTTTACCCTTAACAGGCTCTATTACTATTCATGACAAAGTTTTGCTAGATTTACATCTGATATCAGTGCCTCACTGCCTTGCTTTAAGAGTTTTCAAGTATACATACCTGTAGATATGTATACTCGAAAAAAAATATTACTGAATGTAAGCAAGGTCCCTCCTCACTTATATCAATGTTAAATGGAAACATAACGCAAGACAGATGGGGTCATCGTGAAATTAGATTAAGGGATGCTCCTTCCATCCTCCAAGACAACTTCTTATGCTCTTTAAAGATGCCTGTGGTTCACTAATAATTTAGGGGAAACCAAAGTGCTGCCTGATTTTTCCCAGGCATTCACCTAGGGGAGGAACGTTAAACTCCCAGTCTGCAAGTTGCTTGTGACTGTGGAATGGTGTCATTTAGCTCCCAGACTTCTTGCCACACCTTCATTGCATCTTTGCCATACCAGGCAAAGTCATACTAAGATCCCAGTAAGCAAAAATACAAAGCACCGTGTTTATATAGTGATAAACGTTGCTCCAAAGCACCTTACAGTACAGGTATATCCAGAAACAGGACTGATACGCAGGCATGTTTCTCTGGTAGAGATTTCTGCTTTAGAAAACTCTTAGCCAGGCAGAGAGAGAACAAATAAGAGGATAGAAACAACCAAAGCAAAGGAGGTTTTAGAACAAAGTGTTTAAAACAAACTGTTTTGTGGAAGAGACCATTTCACCATCTACAAAGATCACTGGTTGCCCTACTGGGGGTCAGGTTGTGAGGAGCATATCAAGACATCAAGGCAAGAGCAATGTTTCTTATTCAAACATATGCAGTTTCAGTCTGTCTCTGTCTCACCACCCTTTGGTGAGTCCAGCAATTGTACTTGCAGCTCAAGTTTATTCTGTGGGGCAGGACGTGCATTGCAGGACCTCACCAGCTCTTCCAAAGCAGAAGTTCAACAAAAAGGAATTCCTGGATTTAGTTATCAAAGCATCTTCAACACATATAAGAAATAGGCCCGTGTCATGGCTCAATATCCTTTTCAGAACAGAAAAGTGTGGAGTCACATTCTTATCAGGCTGTGGATCACATATTTGCTTCTGTGCTAACTGATCATAATTCTCATTTCCTTTAATTAAGTGCTAATAATCAGCTGCTTTAATATTGTGCCAACAAGACAGCTGCATTAGAACTGTTTCATTTCTTTTCATATCTTTACTTCCACTAATAACAAACTATTGCATGAATGTCATTGAAATAAGCTTCAAAGAATCCCCAGTGTTATGATTAATCATCTTCCCTAGGAGGGGAAATAAGGTCACAGAAAGGTCCTTTGCTTTGGCCAGGGTAATCCATTTGAACTCTGGCAGAAGACAGAAAAAGACTTCCACACTGCCAGTACATCAGACAGCGTCCCCTTCATGTAGGATCATGCTCTTCCACATCTCATACGGGCAGGGATGGTTTGTACAGGTGATTCACTTCTTCCAGCATCTAGGAGAGAAGGTGGTGTGGGGGAAAGAAGGGAATGGAGAGGAGAAGAGACAGAAGGGGGAGAGTGGGGTAGGATGCCTTTGAAAAGAAATTTTTGTCTTTTTTAAAACATAAGCAACAAGGTCTGGGGCAGCAGACACGGGAATATGATTAAGGAGGCTTGGAATCTATTCACAGCTTCTGCCCTGTCTCTGTCTGCATGGCTTTGAACAAACTAGGTTAGCTTTCTGTTTCTTTTGCATCTTTACTTGGGTTGTTCTCAGGTGATTTAACTTGGGGATTGAAAATCATGAGAGCATACTTTGCGCAGGGAGGGAATTCAAATGCTGCTGTTTGGCATCAAGCGTAGACGGGCAGGGCACCTCTGCACAGAGCGCTGCTGGCCTCGGCACTGCCGCCGGCAGGAGGAGGTGGAAGGGATCCCTCATCACCCACTCACAGGATGCTGGGAGGCAATGGCAGCAGTGTTAAAGGTTGGTTGATGAAGTGGCAGTCAGAAAGCACATTTCAGGTGGCTGCCTCACTGTATTAAAGGCCTATTTTTATCCAGCCACTTAAGTTCAAGGACATTTCTCTTGCAGTTTTGGAGTTCTCTGTTAGCTCTTCGCCTTAAATTATTAAAAGATAAGACTGAGCCTCCTTCTTACAGGCAAGGGCAACAGGGATGAACAAAAAGTGGAGCTGGTATGGGTAGCATATGTTTTTTTCAAGGACAAATGCCTAAGGGAATGGTCCCTTTTATCCAAACACCCCCAAAAAAGGCCATACCAAAGTGGCCATTGGCAACACAACAAAAGGCTGCTTAATAGCTGCCTCTTCTGTTATCCATGCTGACAGTGCTTTGGAGTGTGCATGAAGAGAACTTGGGACAAGTGTAAAATACAGTTCAGGCAGCAAGCACTCCTATATCCCTGCTGAAGGAGCTCTGACAGGCACCCTACATTACCAGGCCAGTTCCTTCCCCTACACCGAAGGCTGTTGCAGGCTGGGTGGTGAGAGTTTTCAGAGAAAGCATTATAGGGACTGAGACCTACACACAAACTGTCTTCCTGGACTCATACACTGTCTCTATCCTAGTAGTTGGCTGGATGAGTTGTTTCAAGCATTTTTAAATGCTTCTAAAGTAATCTGGGGAAAAATATACTTGGTTTGATGTCTACAACGCACAACTCCCTCACTCAACTTCTCCTTTCCCCACAGTTTTGATGTCTGCAGTAATGTTGCAACATATATCACTGTTTTCCTTTTGAAAGGGATCTAATGCAGAGGTAGGCTATGCTAATGCCAGACAACTTGTTTTTTTTTTCCTTAGCTCACACACTCTTCTTGCACTGATTTCTCTTTTGGAGCCCCCAGGAGAGAGTATTCATTAAAGTTCATATTTCCTTTTTTGGCTTTGTAATTTATAGACCCCCCAAAGAACAGAAGTCACCATGAAAAGCAAGGCAGTGGCCTTGCCTCATGTTATGAAATATCAGTAGTAGTCATGCCTCTAATATATTTTCTAGAAGACATCTTTAAAAGCATTCAGCAGAAACCTTGCTAAAAATTAACTCTTTCTTCCAAACATGTGCTAGACCATCTCAAGCTATATCCAGCAAGCGTAACTTTATAATACATATGAAATGGGACGCTTACAATATTTTGCTTAATTGAATATTGACAAATTAGTTTGCCTTGGAGCTGGCACATTGACAGGGCAAAAAGACACAGAACATGTCTTTCCCTTTCCCTTTCTTTTTTCAAGGTGGTGGGTATGCCACCACCTTAGTTTTGAAGCAGAAAATAAGTTTTTTTGTTACTGAAATAACATCAATATCAACTTATGTCATTGTAGACACACATGAGCACCACAAACGTGGCCTAAATAATTTATCATCTAAGCAAGATGTAGAAGGGAAGGAACAGAATAAAAAAAGACCAGTGACTGAATGAGGATTGAAATTAATGTGTGCATGTATTTCTCTTTTCTTGGTCAGATGGCAAGTGGATCTCCACACATTCACATCATCAAGTAATCTACTTTCCTGTATGTCAGTAGGTGTGAGCGTAGGGACAGATTTCATCCCAAACAAACTGGGGGAAAAAGGCAGGATGATCTCAAGTCAGAGGGTCATATACTGCTGTGGTTAGTGATGACTTGAGAAGGTAAATATCCTGCACTAAAAGAGAGAAAGACAGTAATCCTATCTGAAAGCCAAAATATCCTTCATAATTTTATGCAAAATATCCTTTGCAAATCATCCAATTCATGATTCATTTTCCCTAAGCAGAGTATAGGGGAAGTGAATGCACAGATGATACCACAGTAGGTGCTGTATCCCTCACACACTTTTCTCTTAAGCATGAGTTTGCAAACATGCCTCCTTCCCCTCGCATAGATATAACAATTGGTTGAAAAGGTGAAATGAAAGTCACCAAGCAGCTTCTAATCTCCATAAAGATCTCTGTCTTGTTGAAGACATGAGCAAGAATTCTTCCGTATGATTTGCTTATCAACCAAACTATGCCTATGCAGCATTTTCCTTATGAGGAAACACTGAGATCGACATGTTCCTGAGCACACAGTGCAATCATCTGCTGCTAATTACATCTTCTGTTTCTGGGGTAGTTTCCACAGGAAGGAATCCATTTATCTTACAGACATAATTGAACTTCAAAATACTTCCATTACATGATGAAGCACTAGCTTTTCCAGCTGAAATAGCTTGAGTTAGTTATTCAGAGCTGATAGATTTTTACATAGTTCACCCCACCTGGTGAATTCATCTCAGGCCATTTTCATCCTGTTGCCACTACACTAAGCCCAGAAGCTTTGTGCTAATAAAGCATGTCTTTCAGAAAGGTAGCCAGTTTCCATCTGAATATATCAAATGATAGAGAATCCATCACTTCTCTCAATATTTCTTCCTGTGGCTAAGGACCACCACTGCTATAGAAATATGGCATCTTTCCTTTTGAATTTGTAAGGTTTCAGGTTCCTTTTCCTGACAGATCCAAAAGGTCTTTGGTAATGACAACCCCCCATGGAAACAGGACTGGGACGGAGACAAGCTGGCTTAGCTCATGCAGTGGTCTGCTTAAAAAGCTTTCTCCAACAAACTCATCTCCCAGGATTCCTGCTTCCTTTCTGGGGACCATCACTTTACAGTAGGTCTGTATCACTTTACCTTCCTCCTCCTTCCACTTGCTCAAACTTTCCCTGGAAGTGTCCAGGTATGGTCCCTTGTTTTAACTTCATACTCCAGTTACTATTAACTTGACAGAAACCTTGAATGCACCAATCTAATCCTGTCACTTAATCTTCTCCAGATGGTACTCTTCAAGTCTTTCCTCTTAAACGAATATTTTCTTCAAATCTCAAATCATATGAATATCTTTTCTTCATCTGCTACAAATTCTCAATATATTTTTCTCAAATGCTGACACAGGGATTTTATAGGTTACTCCAACATTACTCCAACCAATGCATTTTCAATTCTGTATGCAGCAATAAAAAGTATCTCTCTACTCTCCTGTTTATTCACTGAAGAATCTCAGCCACAACATTACAATGGAAGTTAAGGCTACAAAGAAAAATCTGTCATCTATAGCTGTTTAATCACGCTATGCCAAATTCTTTGAAATTCACATACTGTAAATACCACTCATATTGGCTGTCCTGTTTAGATTACTGGAACTACCCACTGAAGAAAACACCACTTACTTGACTAAGCATTGCAGAGATAGCCCTGGTCTAAATAATATGATAACAAACTTCCTTTTTTTCATAGAACTGTAACAAAAGATGTTTATTTTAACAGTAGCTTCCTGGCTAAAAATATACAGCTCTATTGATTTCCAGCCTACCTGTATCCTGTCCTGTAAATTTACACTGCTTGCATCATCTTGCACTAGAAATCAGCTCTGATAGCCAGCAACAGCCCTCTTATACTGGTTTATATAAATGTACTTCACCCAACTTCCTGATTACAGAAAAGATTATCGAGGATGCAAGCTAGAAAAATGTAGGCAATTATTGAATGCCTAAAACATTTAAATACTCAAAATCCTGTTCTTGAATAGATAGGAAGTTTATTTTTAAGCATTCTCTTTTCATGTCTAGTACACATATAGAAGACCTAGAAATTATTTCAAGCTGAAGAGGTATTTTTCATGAGCACTTCTAACTACTAAAAGCTAGAACAAGTTGTGACAGAAAACATAAACCCTGAACTTTCAAAGAAAATGGGCATCCAAATGAAAAGTCAAACTCTTTACACCATCATTTACTACAAACTACAAGAGCATTATTCAATCGAGATATGAAAAGTAAATGCACTTATCCTTTTGCTTTTCTTGGAGCTGCAAAGTGATGAACTCTTAAGAGAACACAACAGTTCAGGTAAGAGTTTTATTACTGTTGGCAAACACTGCAAAGTTCAAACTCAGATCAGATAATCCTCTGATGTTAAGTTCAATTGGCTTTCTCCACCAGCAGGAATCCTATGGCTTCACTGCATCACATCTGATAAAGGAGGGAAGACATGGCCTCATTGAAATGTTCACTTTTTACCCTTGTAGAGGCAGTATGACATCTTTTTCATTTGCTATCTTTGTACTTATTTACTGAACTAATTGAATTTATTGTTAAAAAGAGACCCTCTTGCACTGCTGCTACTTGCTAATGAGTCAAGAAGTCTTCTGAAGAAACACAAAAGCTTTCTTTGGAAACATGAAGAAAAAGTAGCCCAATCTATTAGAGAAGATATTTATTTTCTGCTCACACCATAAGCCTGAGTAGACTAATTCTGGGCTGTAAGCGAATGAGGAATGTCTGCTCTGCAATATTTGTGCTTAGAGCAGCTGTGGATTCTGGTTATTTAGAAGGTAAGAGTGGAAGCTAGAAAACTTGTGAAGAAACCATTATATATGATCAGGAGAATGGAGAAGCCATAGTAGGAGAAGGAAGCTTTTCCAGCTGTATTAGGTTTGTATAGCAAGGTTTTGGTAGAGGGGGGCTAGAGGGGTGGCTGCTGTGAGAAGCTGCTAGAAGCTTCCACTGTGTCGATAGAGCCTCTGGCTAAAGCTGAGCCAATCAGTGACAGTAGTAGTGTCACTGTGATAACATATTTAAGAAGGGGGGAAACAAATGCTGAGGGAACAGCAGCTGGAAAGAGAAGTGAGAATATGTGAGAGAAACAACTCTGCAGACACTAAGGTCAGTGAAGAAGGAGGGGGAGGAGGTGGTCCAGGCAGCAGAGCAGAGACTCTCCTGTAGCCCATGGTGAAGACCATGGTGAGGCAGGCTGTTCCTCTGCAGCCCATGGAGGCAAATGGTGGAGCAGGTGGATGCCCAACGAAGGCTGTGACCCTATGGGAAGCCTGCGCTGGAGAAGGCTCCTGCAGGACCTGTGGCCCTGTGGAGAGAGGAGTCCACTTTGGAGCAGGTTTGCTGGCAGGACTTGTGACCCCATGGGGAACACAAGCTGGAGCAGTCTGTTTCTGAAGGACTGCACCCCATGGAAAGAACCCACACTGGAGCAGGGGAAGAGTGTGTGGAGTCCCTCCCCTGAGAAGGACTGACAGAGAAAACGTGTGATGAAGGTCATGAGTTCAACCCCCATTCCCTGTCCCCCTGCGCTGCTCAGAGGGAGGAGCTAGAGAAATTGGAAGTTAAGCCTGGGAAGCAGGGGGGTGGGGGACACGAAGGCTTTTTAAGATTTAGTTTTTATTTCTCATTATCATCCTCTGATTTGATTGGTAATAAATTAAATTAATTTTCCACAAGTCGAGTCTGTTTTGCCTGTGACAGTAATTGCTGAATGATCTCTCCTTGTCCTTATCTCGACCTATGAGTCTTTCATTGTATTTTCTCTCTCCTGTCCAGTTGAGGAGAGGGAGTGATAGAGCAGCTTTGGTGGGCACCTGGCACCCAGCCAGGGTCAACCCGCCACATCAGCTTACGAAAACGAACACTCTGTAAATGGTTACTGGATGAATAAAAGGGAAGCAAATAGGTTTTTAAAACTAACAGGTGATGCCAACATGAAGATAACTGAAATATACAAATGGCAATGAACTGTTTGAGTTGGGAAATGACTGAAAAGTGTTTTTTTCCTTAAGAGCAGTGATGTTCTGAACTAACCTTTTGATGGGAAGCATATGTGTATATGCATAGTAGAAAGAGGTAGGAACAGTTAATGAAAACATAAATTGTTACCACTGGAGTTGTGGTATAGGGTTAATTTTCCCAGGGATCTGGCATGGGACACAGGTATTCCATACCATGTGCTGCCATGCCCGGTCCATAGGGGGAAGCTGGCCGGGGGAGGGGGCAAGAAGTCGCCACTGGGAGCGGGCTGGGGCTGCCTGGGTTCGGTCGGTGAGCGCTGGTACAGTAACCGTGTGTGTACATTCCTCCATCGGTGTTAGCGTTGTTTTCTTCTTTTCTTCACTGTTCTGTTAAACTGTCTTCATCTCAACCCACGAGTTGTCTCCCATTCCACAGCTAGGGGGAGTGGGGTGG
>VFFE01006736.1:0-70414 GCA_008921705.1 Burhinus oedicnemus | reverse complement strand
GCACAGTGCGGTAAGTTGTGCCTCTCTGGAATAGCCACAGCATTTTCCTTTCAAATATTCTATCACTTTATCAGGGTCCTGTAGTTGTTCGGGGCTGAAGTCCCAAACCATGGGAGGTGAGAAGTTCTCTAGATACCTGCCCATATTCTCCCACATGCCATGCCACCCATGACTATCCAGCCTCAGGGCAGGTCTCTGGGGGGTAGTCTTAAACAGTTGTTTAACCCTAAACAACACCTGAAACATATTCAGGAGACACAGCAATAGGAACACGCTGGTTTGAGCATCCCAAGGATATTCAAAATTCTCACAAACTGTCATACCTGGCCCAAAGGAGAAAAGGGAGGCAAAAGAGGTTGGGAAAGTATCCCCCCTGTTTCCCCCATAGATTGGGTGTGATTATTAATGAATTCTGAGAGACAGTGGCCAAGGTATGGGCAGGCCAGCAATACTACATAAACTCCCCAACATAATCGCCTGAATAGTGATGTTATCATATCATAAGTTGATATTGCACAGGACAGCAAAATCATAATCCTGATCCCTCTGCCAGAGGTGATAAACAGCATCACAGGGAGCACATAGAGCAGATAAGAGTTTACATAACACAGCCATGCGAACAAACGAAGCCGCGTTGTGGCCACCAGCTATTTAACTAACATAATAAATGCATATAACATTTGTTTTAACAAGTTCTGGTCAGATCTGTCATTATCTCAACCCTTCATGCCCCACGTTGGGCGCCAAAAAAGGACTGTCCTGGGTTTGGCCTCAGGCGGCAACAAAGAACCACGCGGCCGCTCGCTCAACCCCCACGGCGGTGGGGGAAAATCGGAAGAAAAAGGCAAAACTCGTGGACTGAGATAAAGGCAGTTTAACACAACAGCAAAGGAAAGAGGAAAACAACACCACCACTAACACTGATGGAGGGATGTACACACAGGGTTACTGTACCGACGCTCACCGGACCCAGGCAGCCCCAGCCCGCTCCCGAGCCCTGACTTCCTCCCCCTCCCCCTGGCCAGCTCCCCCCTATGGACTGGGCATGTCCGCACATGGTATAGAATACCTGTATCCTGTGCCAGAAAATTAACCCTGTCCCCACCGGAACCAGGACAGTAGCTTTAACTCACACTCTCTTTGTTCGATGGTGATATTTAGCTTATCTTGGGAAAGTTTAGAGTAGAGGGGTCTGAATACTGTGTCAGTTGAGCAATGGGTTTCTGACATATAGTTCAAATAAAACATTTTTTTTAAAGCATACATCTTTTAATTATTTTTTATTTCCCCTGATGTCTTAGGAAGTAATTGCATTTCTTAGTGTGGCCAAGGTGGCCACAGTTTCTCAAACATTTACTTCAAGTAGATTTAGTAGTGCAGGGAGATGGCTATATATATATATTTATTTTTTTTTACAGAAGTAAAACTGAAGTATTCAGGGACTAGCTGAATGGCCTAAAAAGTTTTCACCAAGTACACGTGATGTGAGTATTCTGGCAGCACATGTGGCTGTCACTAAGCCCAGACCAGGCATCACCCACCGAACCTAGGTACAGTCAGCTGGAACCTGACTTTGGAACAGAGTTGAGCAACATCTGTGGTTTCCTGTTGAATCTTCCTGTTCAGTTTTTATTGGTTCTGGCTTCATTTTGTGAATTGCTTTTCTGCTGCTAGAGTACATTCAGAAGGCCTTTAGTCTATTTTCAAACAGAATAAAATTGCATGGGTAAGACACCACTAGAAAAAGTAAGAAAGGTGAGCATGAAGTTCTGGGAGGTAAAACTTAGTTACAGATGGTTCCTAAGTAGGGTGAGAAAGGAAGAAGAATCTGGGACTGTGAGAGGAGTATGACAAAAGGAAGGTAGGAGCAGGGTGTGGCACTGGAAAGGGTGAGAAGGTATGGGCATCAGTCTGAGAGAGATGACGAAATGAAACAGTGGTACCTCATAATCACACACTGCTTTCTATCTATGCTGGGATATGAATGTTTTGCCCTTCCATGGGAAATTCTGATCCATATGAGCTTCCTATGCTTCTGCTGATACTTGTGCAAGGATATTGTCATAGCCTGAGAACAGAAAAAGGAGACAGAAAGACAGACACTTTTCTTTCTCTTCATCTGCTTAAAATTGCTGTAAACACCTTCTAAAAAGCTACCAGTGTTTGGAGAAACAGGAGTTCTTAGTTCGTTTCTTTACTGGACCTATTTGCTATTACACAGTTCAGATATTTCAAAATATGTCAATCATCCTCAGTAGAATATATATATATATATATATATGTGATTAATTAATATAATTGATCTTCAAAATTGTTGTCATGGGAAAAGAAGCACATGTGAGAAAAACTAGTAAGGAGTCTCATAGCACCCTTTATATTGGTCATACTAGTGACACAGCTGCACATGTACAAAATTATTACCTCTATCTAAAAAAAATCTTCACTTATTGAAATAAAACCCTACAAAAGTCAAAGAGATGGCCTTATTGACTGCTTAATAAGCTTGTTCTGTTCATGTCTAGTGGGAGAAAGAGGGAGACAAAGGTGACCAGGATTTTAAGTACGAAGAGTCCACTGAGAAGCAATATAAGTATTGTGCTTACCTAGATAAGGTGTTTTCAGTGCAATATTTCTTGTGAATAATCTTCAAGGAACTTCTATCAATCCTTCTCCAAACTGAAGAAAGACAAATCCCAAACCAAACATTTTGTCCAATTAAATGTTATGAAGTTTGACAGATTAAGCAAAACATACTACAGTCTTTCTCTCTATTTCTCACCAGTTCAACTACAAAGACTCAGCTTACTCAGATGGGCAGATGGCTCAGATTATGAGAGGCAGAGCACACACAGCGTGTTCTAGAAAGACCGTGCACTGTGCTCAGATTTCTTTTTTGTTGTCATTTGGATAGTATGACAATGTTACACTGATCCTGAGTAATGGGCTGTCTTTCCCTCTTGCCTAGCTTTCTCTCTGAACTCTGCTAAGACATCCTGAAAAGTTTGTTCTGGTTTCATTAATAACTCTCCACATAAGCAGTCAAGCATTAGCTGTTTCTTCCCACTCTTACCCTAATCTTCAGCGGGACTTTCCTTTGTATGGAGAGACTTCATATCCACACTACTCTGTTTAATAAAAGAATGAATAAATAGATAAATAAATAAAAGAACATGATATGATCAGAAACATGACCTGAATAAAAATAAACCATGGTTTCATTATTTGTATTCCTCAAATTATCACACACTTCATCAGTTTCATATTTCATAGTGGTTGCTGGATTTACTTTAGCATTTGACTATACTATAGAATAATAGCAGCTAGAAACAGAAAAGAATTGGCATAACATCCAGGTTAGGCTTGCACCAGAGCAAATAGCAGGTCCCACAGGCTTATTCCACATGAGATTCTATTACAGTGTTACACGCCTTACAACCTCTATAACCCTTAATCTAAATTTTATAAAGCAGAGTTATCAAACTTCTGTTGTATGGGAACAATGAGCAAAAAGAACAGTTTGTACTTGCACAAGAAAGTTAGATAGTATGGTATCTATTTCTACTTTTCTGCTGTTGTAGAGAAATAAATACTCCTTACTGTGTACCAGCTCTAGTATTCATTGGATCTGTCCACGAACCAGACCAGCTCACAAACTAAAAATTAATTACACAAAAACTAATATAGGAAAAAAGGCCTAAACTCTTCATTTTCTGCTTAGTCAGTGAGTTGAACTGGTTCATCATGAGAGCTGGATTTACTAAATGTCCAGTTGCAGAAGAAATAAGTTCACTGAATGAGTAAACTGAAGCACAAAGAAGTACTACTCATATCTAGGGATTGAATTAGTCAAATATTTCTCTCTTCCCCAGTCCTTCCTTGGTCCAGCTCCTCTGTCTTGGACACATGGTCCCATCCTAGCAAATATTTTAGTTCTCATACTATTCAAGTCAATAAAAAACAACAACATCTTATTTTCTCTCTTTCTCTCTCTTTTTTTTTTTTTTTTTTTTTTTTTTTTGCTTTTGAGTTAGCTGTCTGTTGGAATAGTCAGTTGAATTGTCTGTTGAAGGGGAACTGATGCCAGTTGATTCAAGGCAAGTAAAGCTCTGGTAGCTAGGGCCAGGAATTCCTTTATCCTGAACTCAGCTCTTGCAGATATGTAGGAAGATATAAAAAAAAAACCAAAACATTTTTGTTAAGCCTATCTCATTATAGCTCAGGCCAAACAACATTCCTAGATGGCAAGCCCAAGTCACAAATTGTTGGTTCTACAGAGGTGCATCACCTTGGCAACAATAACATTTCACTTTTTTGTTTTATCTACTTTCCTGTTTGCTCACTCATATCTAGAAACAGTGTCTGATTTTTAATTAAGACTGACTGTACTAGCCAGATGCATTTCAACCTATTTTGAAAAAAACATTTTTAGTTCTTTATACTAAGCAACACAGGGGTTTGAAAGACTACTTTGACATGCAATAAGGACTCTCAGCATTTTGACTTGCAATAAACAGTGAAAATTCACAGAATGGTTATTCTGCTTCTGTCTCAAGTTTGTACTTTGTTCACAAGTAGAAATCGCTCATGTTCCAAAAGCACTAAAACAAACAGAATCATTGTTTGATGTGCTACAAAAATTTTACACCATGTCAGACTTCCTATCTAGGTGTAACATTGACACTTCTCAGGGAAACTGCGAGTTTAACAGCCCAAATGTCTACTTGTGCTGCAGTGAGAGGTGGGTGGAGGAGTAAAGTTAGTTTCTCCAGACAGAGCAGTGCACATCTCCTGCTTAAACACAGATCAGAGACCAAAGCCTTTTGGGAAACAAGTGGATTATGAAGGAGATAATTTGGCATTCATCACTAACCTGTGTTTATTAGTGAGCCACTGTTGCAGCTCACAGCAAAAGTATTGATTTAGGGTAACTTCCCAAGTGCTTTATTATCAAGTAGTCACTCCCAAGGCAACTGGAGACAAAGAGTAATATAATTAAACTCTGAAGCTGTGTCACAACATCTCCAAGGAAAAAGCTTCTCAATGAGAACTTCTACTCAAGTACAAAGGAGATGCCACTTAATGAAATTTATTAGAGAACCACTGTGGTGATAAACCATGGGAACAGATTACAGGTAAGGGATTGTGAAGAAAAGCAAGTAAGGAAATGCTGCTTTAAGGATGCAGACACAAATCTGCCCAGGTAAATGCAGAGGAAGGAGGAAAATATCTGTGTAAGAAGATGGGCAGGATCAAAGATATGTGACCATATCTCCATAAATCAGTGTAGTTCTATTGGCTCAAAAGGAGCTTCACAGATTGACTAACTGAAAAGATTTGCAATTAAGAACTTTCATTCCACTAAAAAATCTATCTGTATCTGTAAATGTGTGATTTTTTTTCTCCTTCAACTGCTATTAACACTGTATCAAAACCAGCTTAAATAATTATGTTTGTTTTAAAATAATTACACACAAGCCACTGCACACTTCACCATTACAGTCTTAAAAGGTTTCACTCTAATGTGACGTAAACTTCATATCAGCTTATATATATTCTATTGTCACCCGGCATCACTATTCCTCTCCTCTGTTCCTATAAATTAACTGTTAAAGAGCTAGCAGGTTTTGCTTTAAAGGATAGCCACACTGAATTACCTACAGCAGCTTGGGAAATGCTATTTTCTCACATTTCAAGATTAGTGTTATATCTTGAGAGCCAAGTAAGTATCATGTATTTCTTCTATCAGTAAGCTGTAGCATAGGGCAGGTGTACAAATTCTGCATCCGGGCTGCCAGAATTTCATAGTTATTTTAAGAGACTGAGCTAGTATCTACCACCTGCTGGTTGTCCTCTGACCTCTGTCCAGGTCTCACTGCAATAGCAGAAAATTTGGGGGAATCTGGAAGGAGGAAAACCTTTTCCAGCAGAACACGCCTGCAGGGCCAGGGAGTACTTTTGCGAAGGTCAAACAAAACCTTGCAAGAACTCTTCTTAAAATCCCAAATGTCAAACTGTCCATTTTAATAAAATACTTTTTGTTGGGTTCCCTCAAAACTTCTTGCTACAACTTACTGAGTTTCAATGAACAGAGTCCCACACTGAATCCCTTGCAGCTTCAGGCTGAATGCTTCTCAGTGATTCCTTTCACCATCTGAAACTTCTAGTGCTTTGGTGTTTAAACAAGGCACAGGAAGATGACAATTCAGGGACCCAGTGCTCAGATACAATCTAATGAAAACCATAGAAAAACAAAAGAGGCACTTGAATATGTGGAGATTCTGTGAGAGGGAAGAGACCACTTTTTATTTTCCTGCACTGCAATAGACCAAAAACCTTTGCAACTCTCATGCATGGGGAAAAATAAGTGCAGAATATTTCCCAAAGGTGACTGGGGAATTATTACAATAAAAATAATTATATAATTTTATCATTATAATATTAAAATTACATTATTCAGTGACCCAGTGCAGCAGGTAATAGAAAGCCCTGGATCTTTCTCCAGGTCTAACCACTCTTCTCAGTGCAATGCCAACACATGTTTTGCGTGTGGAGAGGCAAGGGTTATTTAGGATTTATGTATTCTGGTCCCATTCACTGAATGCACGTTGGTGTTTGGAGCATGTTAGGTTTCACCCCAAAGAAAGCCACTGCGTGTGCCATGAGACTGCTCTGCGATGTGGAAGAAAGCAAGGCAGGTGAGGATGATCTGGAGATTTGTCAAGCAAACACCCAAGCAAAACTAAACCACTAATGTAGAGGTACCTTGGATACCCTTGGCATCATTGGTTTTGGATTTTGTAACTAAAGCAACAGGAGTTCTTTTCTATACTAATTATTGCACTGGGAACATTTTAACATTGCACATCTTTGGCTAGAATAATCCCCATGGAGGAAAAAATTCTCTTGATTTGCACCATCAAACATGTTTTAATTTGGGTGCTATATGGCTCCATATCGTAAATACTATAATATTGCTGTCTATTAGAGATGCCTGCTGAGATAATTCTCCAACATCTAGCTTAAATACATGTTATAGTTTGAAGAAACAACAACAATTTATTGTTGTTTAGACAATTATTCTGTCACCTGATAACTGCTCCCCAGCCGGGAAGAAGAATTGGGAAAAACCAAGGAAACCCAATGGTAGAAATATAAACAGATTAAATAGAATATGACTAAATAATTAACATTATTAATGCTAAAGAACCAATATTGATCCGGATACCAATATAAAATATACGAGGATTATACTCAGCCAATCCTATCAGTAGGAAGCTGTGCACTCCCAGCAGTGGACAGCAAATGTCAGACACGACACGCGAGGGCTACGGCTTCGGGAGAAGGGGAAGGCCTCAGGGGTCCAGCACCAGGGTAAGAAGTTCTCATGATCACAGCCATCACAGAAGAGAAAAACTCCTCAGCAAACTTTCTAATATGTATTGAATGTAATGTTCATGATATGAAATAATTATGTTGGCCAGCTTGGGTGGAATGCCTGGGCTTGCTCCTCCTCATTCCCGCACCTGGGGAGCTCAAAAATACTAAGACCTTGAAACCTGCATACCATAGCTGGCTATAAAGTAAATATTTTCACAAATTCAGGCACTAGAGTCTTCTAAAAATGCAGTTTTCCCAAGCGTTAGAAGAGACTTTCCTGCAAAGTAAAATTGCTGAAAGAGAAATTACTCCTGTGTTGTTCAAACCGTGACAATATCATAAAGAGAATTTTTAGTTTCCTAAATACCATAAATAAACATGTATAGTGGGGGTTAACAAAAGACTATCATGACTTTCTAGTCCAGTCCATCTTGTGATAGCAGAGACACTCTCAGTTTACTCCATTGCCTTCCTTTTATGTTTGTGGTTATCTTTGACTATTAGTGATTCTCTAAATGTGGATTTCTATAGCTGACAGGTAAGCCCTTTTGACATTCTTCATATCCAAAGACAAATAGCAAAGCATTGTGAGGCAAAATGGAGTTCAAAAAAGTAGACAACAATTTGTTAGTTTTTTTTAAACTTTTAACTACCTGGCAATCTGAGATTATACATTCCAAGAAGTGTTTCATTTCATAGTGCTTCCAACATTTTTAGTGACTACCACTTAATTGCTGACAATTTATCAGAATGTTTGCTGACATTTATCAGCTACCAGTATCTGAGTTCATGGGCCAAGTTCTGCACATGCACTTCATGACACCATGTATTCTTAAGCTCAGTGGTAAAGGCTACAACATCATTTTTGCATTCTTACGCATTTGTCAGTCTTTTCCCAGCTGCTAAATAACCCCACAGAACTGAAGCTGACTACTGTAGGGTTAAGAAGGTGGCACTAAGAGCAGATGAGGATGAGATGACTTTATTTTAGAACAATTATTGGGGTGGGCAACTGAGTGGAATTTATGGGATTTCAGCTAGAAAACCAGGGTGAAAATCTGGGCTATTTCTACCATCCCTTCGTGGCAATAAAGTCTAATTTCACATTTACAGAAGGAGCAAAAATGCTAGTTGAGTATGTTTTACAACATTACTAGTGTACGCTTTGCATTGTCCTAAGAGAAATTAAGAGACCTGCTCTGCATAGTTAAACAAACTATTCCTTTCTGTTGTGATCTGACACAGTCTGTGGTAAAAATATGTGAACTTGAATAAGAATTGCATGCTAGAGGCCTTACAAGTTTGCAGAGAAAGTAACACAGCTCTGACTCTGACGCTGAATATGACCCCTTGCAATGCATGCGCTTGAAAAATTAGCTTCTTTTCCAATAACTAATTGTTCTTTTTAATACAACCAATAATGGAAAACAATGTCTGCTACAACTTAGAAAGGTAGCAAGATCCCAAGTAAAAAAGCAAAAGACATCTCTAAAACAATATTTAAGATCTGAAACTGATCAAATTGATAAAATAAATCAATGTCTCTCTGGATCATTTGATCTGTGATCAAAACAAAATACACCTCACTGGGATACAGCTGAGCTGAGCCTTTTGTATGAACATTGCAATTGAAAATACATTTGGAAGTCTGATTTCATTCTGTTTTTTCCAGCATATGAGGTCAGTCATGCAAGGTATACTGAAGGCTGACAGGCAGAAAGATAGCTTTCTCTCTCTCTCTCTCCCCCCAAAGCATTTTAATTTACTGGAGAGTCTGTCATAACCTTTTCTGCACAGCTACATACACTAGTATGACTATGTACATTCAGGATTGCGTGGCAAGTGGCTAAATATAGTCTCTTTGGCTTTGCATTGTTCTCTTCAGTCTTGACTGGCTCCTATATCTGTCCATCAGCCTCTGAAGGCCTTTCTTCTCAAAGGAAAGTTGGCTTAGATCTAAGCCTTTAGCTGGAAACCCTACTGCGTTTCTTTCCCCAGACCTGACACAGCTGAACCGATCTTTGTATTTCAGACCATATTTGTTGACTGGAACATTTTCTCCTGCACAGACAGCAGACACACTGGCAGCAGGCATCATAAACAGTCCTCTTACCTTGCCCAGAAGTCTTCTTATACTTCAACTGTCTATTTTATACTCAGAAGACAAATCATGATTTTTGTGAGACTCCAGCCACAGCAACAACAGTGACTTGGCACTGCAGTCCTCATAGTAGTGAAGAGAGTGGAGAGAGTACTTTAAGCAGCTTGTAAATTGGTCTAAAATGTCTAGGCACAGAAAAGGTACACCTTTTAAGTGTCATCAATGTACAGAACAGGGAAGAAAGAAAAAAAAAAAAGTATTATTAGAAATGTCCAACTAACTTTCGACTGGCTAAGGCTCAAGTTTGCCAAACAGGTTTGCACTTCATTCAGAACATGTGTGATCCTAACCCTGTACAGTACAGTCCATAAAACATTCATATTCTTTCCACTGCCACAAAATGTAATGCGGGTAGTACACTTGGCAAGCTATCATTTACCAAGTATATCCTCAGATACCTAGTAACTAATATTTCTATATAACCACATGCACAAAACAAAGGTTTGCTGTATTTAAATGTGCCTGTCTGATTTCTGAATATTAGGTGTTCGCTTGTGGGAACTACAAGAGCTGGCCTGAAATGACTGTACATGAATATGCAGCATCTGTTCTTTTTAAAGTCAGCCTCATAAACAAATTGGAACTGCCAGTAGAATGTTCATATACAAATATAATTCAGTAAGAGTTCCTGAGAATGGAAAAAAATGCAGATTATTTTTACTTTATTAAAATTCCCCCAGTTCTGAGCTCCAGGACATGTACGCAGACTTTACAAAAACACAATTTTTAAAAGATTAACAGCTACAAATAGATGGAAGGAATAAGATACAGAATGTCACTGTGGTACATATTTCCTATGCATCTTTTTGAAAGGCTTTAGGATTTTTTGAAGATTAGTCAGACTAAAATTTTCTTTTAATAACAGGCAGTTCCTTCAGGTGTCCATTGCAGGAATCTGTTTAGAGCCTTCTGATGTACTGCAGGTTTTGTAGCTATAGATAATCATTACCTGTGGTGAGAAACGTAATTCACAGCCAACTGACTGTAAGGATGCTTAGCACACAATATCGGAACAAGCAGCAAGACCCTTAAAACTGCTGGGGCTCATTTCCCACAATAACAGTTTATGTTGTGTGATTGCCAACCTAAAAATATCCCCCTCCTCCACAGATCCCCCATGCAAGGTGTAATTTATCTGTTTTCTGCTGGCTCTCATTTTATCCTTTAAAGGTGATAATTTTAAATCTAATACAATGTATACAAGGTATCATTTCACATTCTGCAAATATAGATCAAGAACAGTTCTCATCCTGCTGTAATATTAATATATTACTTCCTGCTTTTGCTGTACGCAACACACCATGTGTGTCTGTCTGTACGTGCAATTCGTTCATTAGCTTCATTTACTAGAGGCTGGAACGCTTACTGATAGGAAATACATTCAAGCACATACCAATTGACTTAATATTTAACAGGCAGCCTATAGAATTGCAGATTAACTCATCTGTAACTAAAATCCTAGGCTTATATGTTGTGTTCAGATCCGCTTGCTTTGCAATGAACTTTATGAGAAAAACAACACATAAAGCTAACAACCAAAGAAACCAAACAGACTTAATAGCCAAAAAAATGATTTCTATATCCAGATATTTCCATATGCCATTTTGTTTCCTCTCTGAATCTCATTTGTGGATACACTAAAAGTCATGTAACCTTTAGATTTCAATATTACTGTCTCACTAACTTCATGTTGATGAACACATTATAAAAATTGTTACAAGATGTCTCAGTTGCCCATGTGGGCACATGTGAGTAAAGCTAGAGAAGAATTTGATTTAACAACAATTTTCCTTATGAAAATTGTTTTCAATACTTATCATGGTTCTAATTGTTCTAAGAGTTTGCAGAGGAATATATTTCTGAAAAAAAAAAAAAAAAGAAAAAAGAAAAAAATTAAAATCAGCAGAGTACAGGAGATTCCTACACATGGAAGCTCAACCACCTGCACTTTGTGCTATGAACTCCTCAAGAAGGGCAAGACACAGCAGAGAACAGGCTTCCCTTTCCACCATCTACTGTTCTTTAAGATGTAAGAACATGTCAACTTATCCCCATAATGACCTCTAAAGAAAGAAGTGCCAGCTAAGGGGAGGCTGTCAGCATAAAACGGAGAAAGACAGTCAGTTACTTTTCAGGATTTTTGAATATAACTCCTTTACTGTCTGAGAGACTTTTGGGTCAATGACAATAAAGCATTAGCAGTATTTTATGTGGGACTTCAACTTACAGGGAACAGTAAGGAAAAATAATTATTATTTTATTTTCATGAATGTGTGAGTTCAGTCGATAACAAATGTAACATTTATTTTGCATAGCTGAATTCCTGTTCCCGGATGAAAGAAAAACAGAGTTCAAGAATTCTTACTAGTGTTTATGAAGATATACAGGGGTGCTAAAGTGGGAATACTGGAAAGCAGAGCTATACTGCTGGTATTCTAAGATGGAAGCCAGTATTCAGTGAAAATCAGGGGTCTAATCTTACTCCTGTGCCTCAAGCTCTCACTTTATCAAAAGGGCATAATATTTCCCTGTCTCAAAAAGATGTTCTGTTGATAATCACTTGAAAGTGTCTCCATGCGTTGCTGAACAGCCCCATAGCCTGCACAACTGCCTGCCCCACCTCTTTCCTCATGTCTTTCCCCAGGATGCCCTGCCCTGACACCAGCTCTGCTGTTTGCCTGACTGCACAATGAGGTGGTCCTCCTGGCAGAGACATACTGGTCTGGTCCAGCACCAGAGTCACAGCTGAGAAGGGGAGAGCTATCAGCAGAGAATATGGACGTCACACACGTTAACCCATCATTATTCACAGAATCATAGAATCATAGAATGATTTAGGTTGGAAGAGACCTTAAAGAGTATCTAGTTCCAACCCCGCTGCCATGGGCAGGGACACCTTCCACTAAACCAGGTTGCTCAAAGCCCCATCCAGCCTGGCCTTGAACACTTCCAGGGGTGGGGCCTCAACAACTTCCCTGGGCAGCCTTTTCCAGTGTCTCACCACCCTCACAGTAAAGAATTTCTTCCTTATATCTAATCTATATCTATATCTATATCTATCCTCTTTCAGTTTAAAATTGTTAGCCCTTGTCCTATCACTACACGCCCTGAAAGAGTCCCTCCCCACCTTTTCTGTAGGCCCCCTTTAAATACTGAAAGACTGCTATAAGGTCTCACTGGAATCTCCTACAGTCTGAACAACCCCAACTCTCTCAGCTTGTCCTCGTAGCAGAGGTGCTCCAGCTCTCTGATCATCTTCATGGCTCTCCTCTGGACTCACTCCAACACATCCTTCTCATGCTCATGGATTCCAAAGCTGGACAGAATACTCCAGGTGGGGTCTCATAAGAACAGAGTAGAGGGGGAGAATCACCTCCTTCGACCTGCTGGCCACGCTTCTTTTGATGCAGCCCAGAATGCAGTTGGCTTTCTGAGCTGTGAGCACACATTGCTGGCTCATGTTGAGCTTCTCATCAACCAACACCCCCAAGTCCTTCTTCCCAGGGCTGCTCCCAATCCATTCTCTGCCCAGCCTGTATTTGTACTTGGGATTTCACCAACCCACATGCAGGACCTTGCTCTTGGCCTTGTAGAACTTCATGAGGTTCTCACGGGCCCACCTCTCAAGCTATCCAGCCAATTCCTTATCCACTGAGTGGACCATCTGTCAAATCCATGCCTCTCCAATTTAGAGATATGGATGTCGTGTGGGACAGGGTCAAATGCTTTGCATGAGTCTGGGTAAGTGATGTCAGTTACTCTTCCCTTATCTACCAATGCTGTAACCCTGCCAAATTTGTCAGGCAGGATTTGCCATTAGTGAAGCCATGTTGGTCGTCACCAATCGCCTCCTTACATTCTGTGTTCCTTAGCATAGTTTCCAGGAGGATCTGCTCCAGCATCTTGACAGGCACAGAGGTAAGACTGACCGGCATGTAGTTCCCTGGGTCTTCTTTTTTTCCCTTGTTAAAAATGGGGGCCATGTTTCCCCTTTTCCAGTCAGCAGAAATTTCACCGGACTGCCACAGATTCTCAAATATGACAGATAGTGGCTTGGCAACTTCATCTGCCAGTTCCCTCAGGTGCTGCAGATGAATCTTATCAGGTCCTGCAGATGAATCTTATCAGGTCCCATGGACTTGTGCACCTTCATGTGCCTTAGCTGATCTCGGACCTGGTCTTCTCCTACAGTGGGAGGTTTCTCATTCTCCCAGTCCCTGCCTTTGCCTTCTGCAACTTGGATGGTGTGGCTAGAGCACTTGCTGGTGAAGACCAAGGCAAAAAAGTCATTGAGTACCTCAGCCTTCTCCATATTCCAGGTGACCAGGTGTCCCATTTCCTTCTGGAAAGGGCCCACATTTTCCCTAGTCCTTTTGTCACTGGTGTACCTATAGAAACCTTTTTTGTTGCGCTTGATGCCCCTGGCCAGATTTAACTCTTCCTGGGCTTTAGCTTTCCTAACCTGATCCCTGGCTGCTTGGACAATTGCTCTGTATTCCTCCCAGGCTACTTGTCTTTGCTTCCACCCTCTGTAGGCTTCCTTTTTGCGTTTGAGTTTGTCGAGGAGCTCCTTTTTCATCCATGCAGGCCTCCTGACAGTTTTGCCTGACTTCCTCTTTGTTGGGATGCATCACTCCTGAGCTTGGTGGAGGTGGTCCTTGAATATTAGCCAGCTTTTTTGGGCCCCTCTTCCCTCCATGGTACTCTGCCAAGCAGATCCCTGAAGAAGCCAAAGTCTGCTCTCGTGAAGTCCAGGGTAGCAAGCTTACTGTGTGTCCTTCTCACCACCCTCAGGATCTCAAACTCCACCATCTCATGGTCACTGTAGCCAAGGCTGCCCTTGAGCTTCACATTCCCCACCAGATGCTCCTTGTTGGTGAGAACAGGATCCAGCACAACACCTCTCCTTGTTGGCTCCTCTGTCCCTTGGAGAAGGAAGTTATTGTCGATACATTCCAGGAACCTCCTGGAATGCTTATGCCCTGCTGAAACCTCTAAATATAAAGGAAAAAATCTTAAGAAAGGCAGAAATACTTCATTTTTTAGCTTGCTTTCTTTCTAAGAAGAAAAGTAGCTTAAGTAATGCTAGGAGGCAAACAATTCAAAAGGTAAGAAGGTGAAAATGGGATGTTCCTTATACAAGGGACAAATTGATTTTAGAGGAAATGCCTCCTGCCAGACAAAGGTCATGAAACGGGGGCCTAAGAACAGTAATATTTATTATACAGGAATAAGCAGTGCCCCACGTCTCTTGTTGTAGTTAAAATACCACCAGGCAATTAATGCTTCAATACCATCAGGCTACTGTACAGAGCACATCATGGTTACGGTGCAGATCACTGGCGGCTGGGGAACAGTTCTACCAGTTAGATTAAAACAGTCAGAGAAGATTTGATATCTGTGAGGACAGCTTTGTCATGAGTGTAGTGCATGACCAAAATCTTTGTCTATGACTATCAGTATAAAGTCTGAATATTTTTGTGGCTTGGTTCTTCTTGTCCTCAGCTCATATTTGTTCAGAAGCAGGCAACAGAGCTGTATCAAGGGTTTGGGATGAAGTCAGACAGAACTTGATTAACTCACTTGCCTCTAACTATAGTATTTATCATAATAAAGACTAATACATTAATTAGCATTCAAGAAGATAGAAAGAGTTGAGACATTCTTCAGTTCATCCTACAAAAACAAATGCATGTTCAGCTTTAGCCTCCATCAGCTTGTGTATTAGCCTATGCTTTAGCCAACCACTTTTGGTTTTAACAAATGCAATAGTACTGACACAATGCTTTCTGGATGCATGTTTGTGTGCCGGTGATTTAACAGCACAACAATGCAAGGTCAGGCTTTCATTTCTATGTAAGAAACTTCTAAGAGTCATAGTGAAGACCTCACTACCATATTTCACTTAAGAAGGGAAAAACATCAATTCTGACCATCTGCTTCATTATTAAACAGATTTAATTTCAAACATAAAGTAAAATATCAAAAGCCCATAGCAGTTCAAAATTTCTCCCTAACACCTTGCCATGTTAAAGCACAGACCTGACACCTAATTACTCCTGGTCAACAGAGGCAGAGAGGACTTCTTGGACTCCATCTGAATGCCACCAGGAAAATGGAAATAGTCCTCTAGGGCATGGAAATTAAAGTTTGTGGATGGTGCAGATATAGATGGTGCAGATATAGACAGACTGATTTGAAGTCAGGATTCTGCATAGTTATACTCATCATTCATAATGGAAATCACGTAAGCCTGTGGCAATATGATGTACTCAAAGATGTTTCAACTCCTTACCAGTTACAGTCTACGCACCTGTGTAATCTGCACAGGTTCAATAGAGTGAACTGCTAAGGAAACAAAGAGTATTTTTTACAAATAGATATACACGAAAACAGCAATAAAACGCTTCATGGCACTTTCCCCTTTATGTATTGGAGAAGCGTTGATGAAAATACTGACAGTACTCTAAGAAGACCTGCTTAAAGAACAGGCAAGGAGATTCAGTGCTTGCCTGAAGCTTGGAAGACCTTAGTCTCACCTCTTCTTTTCACACACATTCAATATCTCAGCATTCTCAAAGACTGGGCCTTTTGTCTCTGCACTTCAGCTCCTCCACTTATAAAGAAATGTAAAAATCATTTTCATTGCCCATGGACACACCTGTGATAAAACTATTCAAAGATTTGAATACTTAGATATCTTAATTGAACCTTAGAAATCTTAACTGCTAGGGTTATGGGATTGTAGCTGATAAGCAGGTATTTTGGCTGACAAAATTTTTATTAAAATTTTAAACTTTCTAGGGTCTTACATTTAAAAAATTTAAAGACTACCACAATATCTAAGCAAATATTTAGGGCATAGCTTGGCTTCATTGAGCACCTGCAACTGACATCCTTCCCAACAGACACTGAGCAGGCATAACGAGCATGAAAATACAGGCTTCAGACCATTTGTCCTTTAGCTCCTCATTTTACAAAATTTTTGCAGATCTTGAATTGTACACACTTAAGTAGCCTGATGGAATTTGTGCCTAAGTCTCTGTAATTAATGCACTTATGATTATACAACGTTTCTAGAAATAGTTATAGCAGTAGTTATAGTAGAACTTAGTACAGTACTTATAGGAGAAGATATGCTTACACTTACTCACTTTAAATGATCTTCCTTAGAGCATTTAAAATACATGTTTACCTCCTAATTAATTTTAAATGCTTCCTAGTGTGTTGTAATACTGCTCTTAACACAGGGCACATATTGAGCATGTATGTCTGCATTTGTGAGTAAAATAGAAAAAGAAACAAAACAAGAGATGTTTTGGCAAAGTGTAAGTGAAAGAAAAGTGTGCAGTTCAACAGCATGTCAGACTGGCACAGAGTGAGATTGTCATAAGGACAGAGATAAAGATACCTGGTACCCCACACATAAGGTGATTTACTGTGGAATTAGGCAGACCATTCCGGTACATTCCTAGAAATGCTAAACTCTTAAACTGGCATGCCCCACAGTAAAGCAGCAAAATGCTGAGGACCCAGAATCCTCTTTTCACTATTGCTTCTCTAATATTTTTCAAAACCCTGCAGCTAGTGCGAGGTGCAAGCATCCTTAGCAAAGCTATTTCTATGATATCCTGGTGACTGTAAAAATTAAAAAGAAGCTCACCCAGTTGTGCTTCTCTCACAAGCTATTTTCATTCACAGAATCTCAAACACCAGTATGTATAAATATTCACAAGATGAAAGCAGGCATTTTTACCTTTTCTACAATTTAAAATGTATTGTGCACTTAAGAGTTTTTTAGAAGTCAAACTTAGTAACTAATAGTAATACTTAGTAGTAAAGGTTGATGTTTTCTCTTTTTTTCTTAAAGATGTCATTTAAGATAAAAGTAGCACTTTTCTCCACTTTAGAAGTAGAAAAACTGAAGGCGAGTGCAGCAAAATGTGCTGTAAAACATATTGCAAGTGTAGCTGCCCTTGGTATACAACTTTGCTCTGGTTTCCTCATTCCTAACCCCATCCATCCCATGCTGAGGACATCTCATGCTACTGAGGAGCATAGAGGCGGATGTGGCTCCTGAAGGATGCCGAGACCCAAGTGCTGACTAGCAACCACTGCTCATTGGCTTTACTACAGGGCTGTCTCATATGCTACCTCCCACCTCCTCCCCTGCGCAGCCATTTCACCTGGTGCTGTGAAGCCTTCCTTTTCCTTGTTTAATAATTTCTAGTCTAGAAGAAAGCAATACGTAACTGAACATCTCTGCGTGTTTTTTAATTATGAAGATGTATACTATAAACAAGAGGAAATTATTCTTGGCAATAACTCTATAAATATGTGCTATACATTATTGTAGTGGGAATCCTAATCGACTAATTGCCAGAAATGAACAATTTGACTTCAAGAGCCACTATTAATTTTATGTCAGCTGGAGATAGATGCCAGCTTTGTCAATGCTAATTATAAGATGCAGAAAATTAGAAACTGAGAATATTTGATTATTTATCACTACTGATTGCTATTGATGACTCTTTGATTATTTATCACTAAAATGTCAGAGGCTAATAATTCGATTTTCCACAAAAAAGTCATTTTCACTGACTTGACATGATTCCTCACCCATGTTTAATAAGGGAACAGAAAATGAATACAAAAGCCATGAATATCTATATCCAGCAAAACTGGAATGTTAATTTACTAATTTGTTCTGTGTGATGTGTCTTTAGAGAGTCAGCTCTTTCAGAACTCTAGCTGAGTAGAAAGACACCTTACTGACTGGCAGAAAGAAAAATGAGTTGGACAGTGAGGTCTGTTTTGCGGCACATTTCACCTATGCTGCAGAAATTGCAGAATATCAGCACTTTAAAATTACAAACATGTGCCGCACCTGGTTCCTGAACAAACAAAACATGACATGGGACTCTCCCTTGATGACTTATTTTTGATGAAATCATTGAGCCAAAACAGAAAGCTTGAATTACAAAAGCAGCAGCCTGAATAGGCCTGCCTATTCCTGCTTCAATTACCTTTTCTCAGTGAAGGCTGCCTATTTTATCAATAGCTCTGTCAACATTTTAAAACCCCCTCAGAGTAATTCAGATTGTTGAATGTAAATAAGCCACCTGCTTGCAAAGATCAAAACAGGACATTTATTTATTTATTTAAACAGATAAAGATGGGGCCCTGCATACAAATAACAAAACACTCCCCATCTCTTTTTTTAAACTCTGTTTTTGAGATATGCAGACAATGCTCTAACTGAAAACTTCTGCTGGACAAATATGTGACAGTAAAGGAACTTAAAGATGCGTGTGCTTGCCTACATAACATCAGACGAATAGTGATGCAACCCAGATTTTGGTGTTTTGAGCATGTGTCACCCAAACAGTTTACTGCAGTACAGGGGATCTCTAGGAAGGATGTGGCAGGATCTTATCACAGAAGATGGCGAAATCAAAGATCTCCTTTTTAGGCAATGCTGTCAATATTACAAGGAAGACAGTGCCACTTATAATACCCCATGGAGGACAGATCCACCTTCGTTGGTGGTGGTGTGCACTGAGTATCTACGTCCATGCTCAGAGCTGGTTGAAGGCTGGGAAACATGGGGTCCAGCATGACAAATACAGCAAGCTCTTCTAGAGTGTAAAGCTATTTGGGTGACAAAAATGCTCATGTATGGTTTTGGTTTGGGGATATTATATCAAGCTCCTCTTACCTTCCTTTTCAGCATTTTGTGCTGCCATAAGAATAAATACAGACTAACAGAAGACAGAAGTGCAGTATGTGTAGTATGACAGACTCATTAGCATAAGTATCCTTGTCATTTTAACCTTGTGCTGTCAGAGCCTGTCAAGTCTTATTTCCCTTCTGCCTCCTTTTTATGTTTTCTCCCATCTATCCTCAGCTCCAGCTTTCCTGAGCAGGCAATAGGGGTCGATTTTAGTGCACATTTCATAAGCCAAAACTGACTTCTAAAGTCTCTGGAAGTCTGCACATTATCTACAGATCCGTGCTTGACTGTCAATTGTCTGCAGAAGAACTAAATCTTTGTTTTCACTTTACATTATGTTAGGATGTACAGCATAAAGTAAATAAATATATCTTTTAACTCTGAGGCAATTTCTGTCTGACTTACTATATGAGCAGTACGTTTTGCAGTGTGGATATGAGGAATTTCATACAGTTGTAACAGCTTGCAGTCTTAAAGCTGCTCTCACCGCTTCCAGTGGGAGCTCTGCCATTGGATTCAACAGGAACAAGTTCAGGTTTCTTATTTGTAATGCAGGCATCCATAAGAAATAATTTACTATCTTTTTAAAAGCTCCCCTCTTACCTTTAGTACAAATGAAATTACTTATATTGACTATATTCCTCTATACACTTTTAATTATCTAGCAGTTGCCATCATTTTTTCACTGTGTTTGTTTTAAGGTTTTTCTAAGAACTCAACTCTCAGAGCATTCCTTTCAAAAACATAGTTCTTAAGTAGCAAGTTTTTGGTTTCAAGGCAAATATTCTCTGTTATTTATTCAGTTTTCCCGCTGGCATTGCTCAGAATAGAATTTGAGTTTTGATGGCAACACATATTCTTATATAACTGTATCAAACATATTTCTTTCTCATGTGCAGCACAATAAAAGTTATATGATAATGACAGACAAACAAGGCTTACAGGTTTCTCACAAGTGTTGGAAACACAGAGACAACAAACCTACAACACATCGGTGAGTATGATTTAAAATGGAGATTTTGATATTTCTAGCATCCCACATGCTTTGGGTCATGTTCAAGCAATGTAAAAGCATATTCCATAAGTTAAGCAGAAATGCTGTGAAAGATGACTATAGTGTAATAGAAACTATATTTTATTATAGAAAACAGTTTCAGATAAGCTACTCTATGTAAAGGTTATGGATCAATTTAGGTGAACAGACCAGTCAGTGCAGAAGAGGCTCTTGAAAGAAAAATAAGCAGATGGTTCACTGGCACATAATAGATCTCCATCTTCTCATCTCATGCTGGTGGGAGATGGGAAGAGGGAGATTTAGAAAAGAAAAAGTGTTTTGAAGGAAGCCAGGGACACAGATGGGTATTTCAGCTGAAAACTACATGTGAACGGGTTCAGAGTTTCCACTTGACTCCAACCTTTCACAACAGACATACCTACCCCGAATATTGTTAACTAACTCATGACCTGCAGCATGTCAGAAGTAAAACAGAATGAGACTGGGAATGAATCTTTTTCTGAGTTTACTTCCTATCTGGTGAAGTCCTGTTTTGAAGATAATGGCAAAGGCGTGGTAAGGCAATTAGGCACATGTCATACAAGGAATCTGAGCCATTTGATAAATATCACAAAACCAGTCCAAGTTACTGTCACGCCCAAGCACCAACAGTGACGAAGGTAAAAAATTATGCCCTCCGAACTACTCATACAGTTACTATTTAGATGCATATTGCTTTCAGAGGCATAATAATAGGTTGACTATTGATGTTACAAAGATGAAGAGAGCAAGGGAA
Organism: Burhinus oedicnemus; assembly: GCA_008921705.1. Taxonomy (NCBI): domain Eukaryota; kingdom Metazoa; phylum Chordata; class Aves; order Charadriiformes; family Burhinidae; genus Burhinus; species Burhinus oedicnemus. The sequence goes on along the minus strand of VFFE01006736.1, from coordinate 49,353 downwards.
GAGAAGTGGTATGTCTATCATAAATATACAATCTAGACAAGTTTAAAGCCGAAAATTTTAAAGACTGGATTGACGTGCCTTGATAAGCTATTTGGCTGATGACCACAGCCTCTTTTTTTCAGTTTCCTTGACACATTATTGATTTCTTCTTTTTTTTTTTTTTTTTCCTCAACAGGTACACCTAACTAAGAGAAAGAGATAAAAAATTCTAACATTGTCCCATGAATGTGCAATGTTGCTAGGGATGAGCAACAAGTCCCACATCTTAGTTTTAATTGGCAACTGTTATAGTAGATGTTGTTAACTATTTTTGGAAATAGTGGCAGAGAAAGATAAGCTTTGAATCCAAATCTTTTCTAGCAGGGCAAGCCCAAATATTTGGTGGCATACAAATATTTTTTTAGGAGCCAATGGAATCATGCTTAACAACTTTTTATCCATTTCCAAATCCTGAAATATTTCTTTCCATAGAGAGATGGTATGCCCAAGAGTATTTACAGTAATGGGGGTTTGGGAGATGTATTAAAAATTATTTAAGGCTCACTTGAAGTAGATCAAAACAACAGCAGTCTGAGTCTTTTAATCAGGCCTCCAGCCTCATTTAAAAAATCCCTTTGAAATGGATGAACAAAAAGATAATAACTAACTTTCCCTTTAAATACCAATATTCAAAATTTAAACCTTAGCTGTCTTATTCAAGCAATGCCCTGTAAGCATTTAGATATATGTCCTGAGGCGCAGATTTTGTAGCATCTCAAGGCAGACACATTGCTCTCAAGGTGCAAGAATGTCATCCTCCAAACGCATTAAGCTTCCCTGCTCCTAAAGTTCAGGCAGAATTCACCAATGAAGTGAGAAAAGTCAATGGACATCTGCAAGGCATGAGCTGGTGTGCACACTCTCAGAGGGTAACCAGCTTTCCTGATCTCCTGACCTGCAGGCTAATATTTTTGCATAGCCAAGAGCCACAAAATGCCCCACTGCTAGTCTTGGGGAGTGGGAGTTCTGGGATGGTCTCACTAAAGGCATCACTACTCCATTGCTGATGTAAATGGGAGGAGTAATTTGGGCTCTGCAGCCTGTTCTGGGCTGGGGTTTTAGATTTACTGGATCCTGAGTTCTGTGACCTAAGTCTGCTATGACAGCTGCTTTTTGGCAGTGGATATACAAGCTTAGCTGTCCTTTCAGTAGTTATTGCTCCTGGGTGAAGAATTGTAAAAGCTTGCCGTACTTCCCCACTTTTGGTGCTCTGCTGCCCTCAGTCTCTCCCACACTCACACAGAGCTAGGAAAAGTTGCTCATTTCCTCACTTATAGCTCAGGCATTACAGCACTTACCGAAAACATACTTCTCAAGATATGGTTCAAAATTCCTTTTGGACCAGGGGTCTCAACCCAGAGAGTGCCAGAAACCATCAGGCTATCTAATATACAGCTCAAAACCAATGAAGCCATTCTTCTTTTCAGAAACAATTGAATATTCATCAAAACATGATTTTGATTCACCTGCATCAGCACCTACTCACCACAGAAGAGTTACTTTCTCTCTTCCTCTCTCTGGTCTGCTGGATACCTAACTATCTACACAGAATCAAAGCACTTCAGCAAGAAAGCCTGGGGCACACTGGTCTATCAGCAGGTGATGATAGCACTGTTACTGGAAAGCTAAATTCAAATTTTTTCTCTGAACACAACAAGGTGGTTTCTCTAACTAGAGGATTAATGGGTGCTAGCTTGACATTATGTTTTGTGTAAAACAGACTTAGATCTGTAACTCAAGGAGAAACATCCCGGCTGTCAATACTGAGGGAAAAGAGGCATCCCCCCCAAGTCACACTTGATGACTCAAGTCCCACTTCTACCTTACCATCTTTTACTGGTTACTTCAGACAAGCCCCTCATAGAAAGCATACAGAGGCATAGCTTGGGGCTGGAGGTTACATGCAGTAGTGAGGTGGGTATAGCTTTGATACATATGCAAAGGTTTCAACTGCTGAAGGAAACTGGAGCTGTGAATAACTATTCAGGGAGAATGTAGTTTAATCATCAGCGTGCCAGTTCTAGGAAATTCCCTCTATGTAATAGTGAAACTCAATTGTGACTCCTTGCTACGGAAGGGTAGAGACAGTTTCTACTGTGAAAAGAAAGCATTAAGTTTCACGTCATTATCTACGTGAGCATGAGGTGATGTCAACTGAGAATGTGGAGGATGCCGAACAGTAACCAAAACAAGATAAAAAACACCTGTTTGACCTAATGAGTGGCTAAGACAGCAGATATTTTTGAAGAAAATACATTTGGCCTGAGTATGCACATAGAAACAGCTTTTTAATTTATCACACCAAGTGGAGATACAGCAAGGCTTGCGGAAGGGCCAGATGGCTTGGGTTCTTAATTGGTATATGCAGTTTGTTATTCTTGCAGATTAGATCGCTCTCATCTTCACATAATGAATTGCTTTTCCACAGGTTTCATGTTAAGTTACTGGGAACAGATAATTCTTCACTGGGTAGTGAGAGTACAATTGCTGTAGGTGTAATGGGTTTCTCATTTTATTTATCACTACCCTAATTCCAAAAATTCTACAACAAACTGTCTGGCCTGGAAAAAACAGGTACATAGAGTCATTTTCCTCTCTCTGGGTATGCCAGGGAGTCAGGGAGAAGCAATCTCTCAGGATGTAGGACAGAAGAGATATTTTGTCCTTAACTAACTCTACCTCCACCTCTGGGCAGACTGAAAAACATCTCTAGTAGAGGCTGATAATGAATAAGAACAAGGAACTTAATGTAAACATTCACTGAAACACCAACCTGGTTCTGACGCTGGGAACCTAGGAGAACTGGGATTTCTGGATCACCTGACACTTAAGAACAGTAGACCTTTCAAATGTTTTCTAATTTATTGTTGTTACTTCTTTTGCTCCTTTGGGCTTAGAATTTCTGTATAAGGTTTAGAAACAGTAAGAACAATTCTGCATTGAGCCAGTATCAGAACTGATAAGTAGGATCACCCTTAAACCCATGAGAAAACTTCTATCTGCTGACCATACACAATGTAAACCTCACACTGGTGGCAATCCCTTGCATATAGCTCCTAGCCTGTCAGATCTGTCAGGGTGTTTAGAGCTTAACTATACCACTGGCACTAAAAAAAGCTTGCTTACCAGCAGAAATCCTACCGTTTCTTGTTTCTTTCTTCCCTTTCTTTCCTGTTATTTCAAGCAAGCCTTAAGAGAAGACTATACTAAGTACTGGAACATGACTGGTTCTCATGGAAGAAGGGAACTTGGAATAGCAATTAGCATTTTGCCCAAGAAATAATAAGCCCAGACAGAGTGCCTCCAATGCCAACTGCAAATGTGGGGTAGTAAAACATATTTCACAGTACTAGTATAGGCACACAAACCCAGACATGTAACAAAAACGGACAATGCAAGCTCAATGCCCATGAAAATCAGCCGAAGCCTTCTATCAAATTCAGCGTATATTAAATTGGAGGATTATATTTTTGTTGCTCACGTAGCGTGCACTTTTGCTCTTCTGGTACACCAATGGGATTTAATCTTTGGCCTCTCTCTGACAAGATCTTCTGGATGAAACATCTGCTTCCACATCCCATTTTCTCCCATATCAGAGGCGATCTCCTGTTGCTGAAGGTAGCTCTGCAGGTATTAATAATCGCTAGATACATTGAGGAGTATTGTAAAGAAACACTATAATGAGGACATTATTAATACATGACAATATTGGTACCTTATTTATCATATTAATTTCTTAAACCAACACACAAAAAGATCTCCGTTATGCTGAGAGCATTTTATTAGGATCTTACCAGACTTCCACTGTAGAAGAAACTAACAGGTTAAACCTCCACAGTTTTCTTGTTTGATTTCAATAACAACAGCAATTTTGTTCTGATTGGAGTAACAGAATATGAAGAAATGAGAGCAAAAGCGCAGGAAGTTATAGGTTAAGCAGAAGAAAATTATTCTGTTTTGCTTCATTATCTGCTCTATTTTCCATACTAATAGGCTAAATAAAAAAGGTATAGTAAGAAATCAAAAACCAAAATAAGCACATACACTGAAAAACAAAATGCGTATTTTATTATTCCTGCTTCGATCTTAAGGCTCCCATTGTTTCACAGAAAGAGAGTTTTTAGTTTAAACCATTCTCATATACGCTCCAAATACTTCAAAAGGAAATATTCATTATTTGAGCTTGGATGTCCTTTTCAAACAAATGCATGGTATGATGCTTTTGGTTATATTTACAGCCCTCTTCCATGAGAAGCTGTTTTGTTCTATTCAGTTTAGCTAGACAGTATATGCAACTCTCTCTGGTAGTTCCTTTAACAGCAAGCCATCCAATTCCAAATCACTTCTTCCTCTTTACTCACAAGGCCACAGCATTGTGCATGCAGATGGTGGCAGAGTATGGATGAGCCAAGACACAGTAGCACTCCAGATTTTCTGCAACCCACATTTTCCTTGTCATACAACAACAATGGCAGTCTTTGCAGTATGTTCTCTATTGAAATAAGAAGAAAATTTTTCTGATCCAATATTAGAAACTTTCTTTTGCATACAGGTGCACAAAACCTGGCAGATAGACAAGCTATTCCTGAACCTTGGTGTAGATGCTCTGCTGTCATCTGAAAAGGAAATGCTGGTGCAGAAAATGAGTTCTGGATTAATGAAATCTCATTGAGATCTGAATCTTGATATGAACCTTCATACAGATTGATGGTTCTTGGGGATACTGTTCAGATCCTGACATACCTTGACTTTAAACTGCCAAACAAATTTAATCTCAACATTTATCCTGGTCATGCTCACACATATCAACTTCTTGTCTTTTACACAGATACTTTCTCAATGTATCATTTTACTGTCAGATGTAACTGGAAAAGGAAAAATATTTGTCTTGAAAAGGTCTTGAAATGTTTCACAAAAATTTCATTAAGACACCATGGAGGCCTAGAGAAAAGGGCCAGCAAATAAAGGTGGACAAATGAATAGTTACATGAGAATGCATTTCCAGTATCTTAAATTCCCCTCTCTGCCACATATAGCAGAAGCATATTGTGGACATTAACTTGGCTAGCACATTTTGTTTCCTGTCCATTGCCCCATTGCTCTACTCTTTTTCAGACCCTCAGAGCTGTATATGATCATAGATCTTTGGCTATAATTATATTACAGGGTTAATGGCTGCTCTTAAGAGAATATTTAGGTATGCTAAGCCCCACAGCCAGTGCCTATCTGTCATTATTATGCTTATAAGATTAACTTGGGTTGGACTTCATGCATCCCTGTTGTGCTTACAGAGATACAAGCTCAGAATACTCATTGACAGATTAAGTTATAACATGAAAAGCCTTAATTGTGCCATGCTCAACCCCTCCAGGACTCATTCTTGACTCAAAGCATGCTCAAACCGTACCTCCCTTGTGCTTCTGAGCATGTACTAAAGACCCACCTTTGTGTACAAGTGTACAGAAATTTGAATGTGTGTGTATATATATGCATGTAAGTGTGTACATTTATAAAGGTAAATCTGCACACATGTGGATGAATAATGCAGATAATAGGTCAGATAGGTATGTGAAGACAACATACTCAACACGTTCTGTCTTCTCTGCACACAGTGAGAACATACCTCTTTGGAAAAGGCTGGCTTGGAAACTTAACATCAAGACGATCTTTCAACCCTTAGAAAAAAGGTGGACAGAAAATCCTACTTCTGGCTTGCACATTTTAAGCTTTAAAAATGTTACCCACATTAGTTCTTTATTTCCAGAAACATGGAAGCTTTAGACAACATTTCACTGTAGGGACTTAGAGTCAGACTTTTAGCAACAGTTTCATACTTTATTCTTGGTTGTTGCAATATTTATTTGTATAACAGATAGCACAGTTAAAGCTGAGGTACTCAATGTCTTCTTTGTCTCAGTCTTCACCAACAAAGTCTCACAGGCCTTTCTGCCTGGAGATAAGGTTCAGGGAAGAGACTATCTACCAGGAGTGGAAAAGGATCAAGTCAGTGATTGCTTGAGAAATCTCAACCTATGCAAGTCTGTGGCACCTGATGAGATGTATATGGGGGGTGCTAAGAAAGCTGACTGACATCATTGTGACACTCTCTATTATCTTTGAAAGGCCATTTAATCAGGGAAGGCCCACAATGGCTGAAGAAAAAAAAAGCAGCACTCGTCCGCAAAAAAGGCTAGAAGGATGACTCAGGGACCTACAGGCTGCTTTGCCCCACTTTAGTGTCCAGAAAATCATAGAGTGAGCCCTCTTGATGCACATTTCTAGGCAGATGAAGGAATGAAAAGGTAACTGGAAATAACCAGCATGAATTTACCAAGGATGAATGAGGCAAAACCAACCCTATTGCCTCCCATGATGAAACTTGTGTATGAGGAGTGAGCTGTGGATGTCGATTACCTTGACATTAGCAAGGCTTTCCACATGATCTCTCACAGCATCCTTAAGACCAAGTTAGAACACTATGACTGAGATGGATGAACTACTAGACAGGTAAAAAATGGTTCAAAATGGTATTGGTAAGCTGTTTGTTCTCCACTGGGATGCTGGTTAAAAACAGAGTACCACAGGGGTCTATAGCAGTTTAGCATCTTTATAAATTACCTGGAGGAGTTGGAGTGCCCTATCATCAAGTTTGTAGAGTATTCCAAACTGAGGTGAACTGTCAGTATGTTCAGAAGCATGGCAGAAATTCAGAGAGGGCAAGACAGGCTGGAGAAATGGGCCAACAGGAACTGCAGGAAAGTCAACAAGGACAAATGACATTTCTGGCAACTTTGAGTAGACTAACCCTGCAGCAGTACAGGCTGGGGACTGGTGCTGCTGGTAGGAGATATAAATTGAAACAAGAGAGGTTGAGTTTGATGAAACTTTTTCCCTGTGAGGACAGTCAAGCAGTGGAGCAGGCTACCTGGAGAGGTTACGCAGTCCCCAGCCTTGGAGGTTTTTAAGACTCAGGCTGATAAAGCCCTGAGCAACCTGGTGTAAGGTCAGTGTTGGCCCTGCTTTGAGCTGGAGGTTGGATTAGAGACCTACTGTGGTGCCTTTCAACCTAATGAATACTGTGATTCTGTGTTTGTTACGAACGGCTGCGTAACCACCTCTACCCTTATGCACATACACTTTTAGTCTTTCTGCTTAAAAACACTGAGAGATTGTACACTCTCTACAGACATCTATTGTCAAATATAATCCACTGACCTATATAGTGCCAGACTAAAGGCTGTCACTACTGAGCTGCTGTTCCCCTTTTTTTAAAATTCCCTCTTTGCGCAATAAGAGGGTTATAAATTTTACACCTAAATTCACTAGTCATTTTCCCAGGGAAATATCAAAGAACACTGAAGTCTTTAGAACTGACAAAGAATTAATGTTCAAATCAAAACAAGTTTAATGGAATTTTCTATTCTTAACAGTGAGAGGGGGAAGGAGTTTTTACTGAATGCTCTATTTTGCTCCACACAGATTGTGTCAGTCATCTGCTTCATGAATAGAGTGACTAGGAAAAAAGGAGGCATTTTGCCACACAAAGATGACCCATGAATACAGAACTATGATTAGTTTCATTTTAAGAAATTAACAGTAATGAGGTGGGTAAGATACATTTATTAAACATTAATGACACATTTACTTAACTATAACCTCTTCCTACAGACCTACACAGCTCAAGGAGCCTACTCACTTACTTCCCCACCCACTTTACTTTTATGTGGCATCACCACTAATCTCAGTGGCATTTAAAGGGAAAGTCTCCTGTCTGTGCAATATTGTATTTCAGTTAGTAATTTTAAATTATGTGAGTGTAGGAGGCTTTGGCCTCAGAAATTCACATGTTTATCTGAGCCATCCAAACCTGTCAAGTGTGGGACACTGGGCCAAAAAATCCCTGAAGACCACTGTTCTTATGAAATTGCTACGGTGAGCTATAAAACAAACAAATGAAAAAGGACATATGAAAAACCAAAGGGCTTTTACAAATTACAGGTCAGGAATATATGGTTTTAAGCTCTGTTCTGAATTGCCCTCTTGAAAACAGTGGGAATGTAACTGACTTCTAATCCACCTCTCACTGGTAGGTAAAGACACTGAGAAAGTAATGCCAGGAAAGCTACGACAAAACAACGTATCTGCCAAAATCCTGAAGTCTTTGCAATCAGGCTTTGAGCCAGGTCATAGCATTTAGAAAGAAATCGCAGCACTAAAAGATTGTCTCCCTGTGGCAATGGATTGGTTATTTCTCAATGCTGAAATTACTCAAATTCACCGTAGTCTCCAGCAGTCAGTCCCTCAGGGTTGCTGTCCCACTTAAGTGACATTTATAAAGGCAGCTTTTATAGTTGTACAATGAATTATTATTATGAGGATCCAAAGAGTAGTAATGGTAAATTTTTTCTCTACTAAGGACTAGCAGAAAAAAACTAACCAGGGTTACAGCTGCACTCCTTTTCAGAGACGTATGTGTTTACTTTGGATTATGAGAAATCCTGTTCTACACTGGTTTAGGTTGCAAGTGAAAACAAGTGACCTGCAAATGTGCAAGGACACTATCCATATCAGATGAATTATGAAACCACCTGGCTGTCGTGGAAGTCCAGCAGGAGCAGAGCCCCACCAACAGGCTCCAGAGGCATGTGTGGACAACCTCATCCTCCTGGGGCTCAGGACACCATACGCAGTACCTGACTTCAGCAGTTAACAACTGAAGCTGAGACAAGACCTAGAACTAGCATTTCCCACCACAGGTTAGTCAAATGCCAGTTAATGCATTTATAAAGGTTATTCTAGAAATTCTTTAAAAGTCCATTCCATGATACAATTTTTTGAGTTTTATTTGTGTCCTGGCTCTATTGTCACTTGGGGATGTCCTAGCATTTCCAGCCCCAGTTTCTACTGTGACTTACCTGGCAGGCGAGTAACTCAAGGCAAAATTACAGTTAGAAAAGCCCCTAGGAGAAATGCAGCTTTAATCGTCATGTTAATTTGTAACCAGAATTTGAGCTTTTAGAAGGAAAAAGGAGCTGCTTTATTTTTTGAGGTGAAAAGAGAAAATAATGCTGTGCTTATATAGCAAAATCTCTGTAGGTAATGTTAGGCCTTATTTATGTTAGAAAACAAGGAATGGAACAACTACGAAAAAATCCAAATAAAGTTAATATAATTCAGACATAAACACTACACCCAAAATAATCTGGATTAATGCAATTCAGACTTAATTTTGAAAAATACTTCATTTTGAAAAATACTTCATTTCCAAAAAACTTTTTTTAAAAAATCATGTCTGCTTTCCAAATTAAAGAGCATTTTCCATAAGACAACATGATCTTGAGGATCCTATAAAGATTTTTTTCCCTTTAATTTTAAGAACTTTTTAAAGACTTTTCAGTGTGCTATGTGATCTGGTTAATTCCAGATTTAATATCACCATGAAATTGCTGATAGCAAAGATAGCTGATAGAAAAGATAGCGTCACGTACAAACATGAAATTTAACAGCACAAATTTGCCCTAAGCAGTAAGCAATAATGTTGCTCTTCCTACATACATTGCTCCCTTTATTTCTATTAACATTTTCATACTACCAAATGAAGGCAATGGGATTAGATGGCTCCTGGTCTCTCAACTCTGTTCCCACTGTCCAAAAACTTGGTTTTATTCAAGGGATGGTGCTCTCCATGTTGTTACTCTGTACTGGTACTGCAAGAATAGCTATAAAGTATCCAGCCCATTACTGATGTTTCTGTCCAGCAGTGTGCACAAGGTTCATGCAGAAATGGAAGTCACCAGATGATGCTAAATAGTGTTCCTAATTTTAATGGTGATGGTGCACTAAAGCAACACTAGAGACTCCTGGTACTAGACTTTAAGGCCCATCATGAGTTGTTTGTCTGAGCCACTGGTTCTTGGCAGAGAAAGTCTTGTGATTTTACTGCTTGTTTTGCTCACTGCATTGGATTAAGTCAACCACAGGTATGGAGGTGTAAATGTTGTTAGTGTATTGCCACTAGCATATTGCTGATGCAGTGGACCTATATTACTGTAGTCAGGTTTAATATTCTCAAGAAAAATCAGCAGCTGATGGAAGCATTGAGCATAATGTACTACAGTGAAGATGCCCTTACTTGGTTCCTGTTATTAATAAAGCCTCAAAAAAACATGTGTCTCTTTAAAATCTAAAGTATAGTATAAACTGATTAAAACTATGTTGTGCAATGATCAGGCACTAGAAGGTCTAGACAGCTAGGTTTTCTTCTACACTTTATAGCCTATCCACCGTTTAACTCTGTGGCAATTTACTTACTTCCCTGTGGATCGGTCTTCTCCATTAAAATGTAAATGTCTTGGGCCAAAATCTAGCAAAGGGCCACCAAGGATCCTTGCAAACAACAGATGAGTGACCACTTAAATGTTCTTACAAGTTCACATCGAAATCTGTCTGTCCTCAAGAAGGCTGGAAAGACATGCGCAAAAGCCTCAAAAAAACCCAAATGACCCCCTGAAACAGGTTATTTGTGTTGTCTTAAGTATGTTTTCATCCTTGTTACTTTCATTACTTTTTCATAAGATGGATGCTCCAAACCAGCTCAGTTACTCTACATGTGTCCTCTACATTTAGTTAGTTCCTAAAAGGAAGCATTCAATAGGAACAACTAAGGTAACTTTAAAAGATTAATGGATTTTGGTGCTTTTGTTCCCATCTTCACATTAAACACACTACAGAAAGGAAAGTAAGGTTTTGTTTATGCAGGTAGAATCTGGTTTTGCAGTCAGAAATGAATAGCACTTTCTCCTTCATTGCGAGTTAAACACACACATACACTTTGCATGGAATAAAAGTAGCTCAAGAAACGAGGCTGAGGTTTTCAATATGAATAGAATCACCTATTCCTGATAGCAATCATGTTTGCTAGTTTAAGGTGACAGAATGAATAAGGCTGTACTGTATTTGAGTAATATAACTTATTAACATTAACATTGTTCTACACTGGTGGGATTTTGTAGTAGCACTTGTCTGGCTTACATTAAAAAAAGACTAGACTAAAATACCTGAATGAGTAAATCTGATTTTGCAGTCTAGTATTACTTTGTTAACATCCCTCTTGCCTTCTGGAAGGTACCACTAAAATGAGTAAAATTTCAAGTTAAATAAAATGGATTAAAGGGAGCACACTAGTCATAAAGTACATAATTCTTCATCACTGAAAACATCAATCTCTCCCACTTTAAACAGACAAATTCTGTCTTGGACAAAATGTTAGCCAATAACAGACATTCTTCAAAAAAATAGGAATACATTTGTGGAGATGGTAGGATTGCTCTTTGCCTGCATGAGCTCTAGGGTTTAACAAAAATAAAAGATTAGTTGCCTTGGGAACTACGCTGCCTCCTCTGCTCCTCATAGTACTTACTTTTTCCTTTCCCTTCTTTTTTAATAACTTGTTGCCTCTTCTGCATATACTTACGGGAACACAGGCACACATAAATAGACTCTGTATTACTGTTTTCAAACATTTTGCATTCACACATCAATCATTTGTGGTGTGGAAAAGTTGATGCCTGACAAGAATAAAATAGCACAGTGGAGAGAGTGCTTGACTAAGCACGCAGTCTTATATCTTGTAGATGCAAAGGACTGGCAAACCCCTTAATGATCTGGTTTCACCTGAAGTTAGAAACAGACAGTGCTTGTAAGAAGTTTTCTACACCACTGTGGTTGATGGTGCAAGGGCTTCTACTGCTAAGTTTGTGCAAAGTATGCCAAAGTAGTTTTAAAAATTATTAGTTTAAAACATAAAGGTTTAGCATTAACATGTTTTACTTTGCTCTGGAATCTCCCAGGGTGTACTCAGATGCAGGAGTAAGGAGGTCTGTCATCTGAGGTGCTGAACAAGATTGTAGCATTGTGAATGAGTTTAGTATGCTCCAGCATATCTAACATGGCCATAGAGTTTGCACATCAGATAGAATGGAAACAATAAACTTGGGAGGGAATCCAAAATCTGGTTTTATGACACATTGCATAGTTCCAGTTTAAAAAAAATCTGCAAAATTAAAAAAATTTCTACAAACTAAGACCCTAACAGTCCTTCTTCTCCTCCACCCCAATTTTTGACTGCTTGTTAAAAAAACCAAACTAACATCAGAGTCATAAAACCCAAACGTTACAAACTTCAGAAATGTCAAAATGAGGGGCTTTGTGCACTCCTGTGTTCACTCATCCCTTTCACACTTGTGCACCAGTGCTAGGATATCATCCTTTAATCCTGTGCTATTTTCCTCTCAGGGTCTGTGCTCCTCCCTGCAGTACCTGAAATGACATTCAGTACGATGCGCTTCTTCCGCATGATAAATCAGTACTCAAAGCTTTTGCTTAGCATACACTGTGCTTTCAAAGCGGAAGTCCAAAGGTAAGGTAAGAACACCAAAATTTCCAGCAAGACCTGTTTCCATAAATTCTAAATATACAGATGAAGAAATGGTTTGATTTTGACAGCTTGGCCCCTTGCCCTCTTCTGGGTCCTTTCTTTCTTGAGGGAATCAGGTTTCACACTTGAGGTAGATGGTTACCTTTCAAGCATAGGTGTTTTACAAGAGGATGTAGTCTTTATGCAATTAGAGCACTCATGCAGGTTCAGGAAAGCACAGATCCCATGTGCTGCAGGTGCAGCTTTGAGCACACCTCCCATACTTAGCAAGTAGAGCCTTCAGGGCCCCTGTTGGAGCATCTGTATGTTCTCCATGGGCTAGAGAGAAGGAAACTTCTCCAGGGAGCAATCCAGTGCAGACACATTATGAAAGGGATTCTAACCCTGAGACACTAAGAGGAACAAATGAAATTAGTTGCCCAAAAGAGGATGCTCCGGATATATCCCATCATACTGCAATTACTTGTACAGATTAATTTTGAATATGGCTCTTAAAATGCCACTATGACGCACAATCTAAAGAACAAAATTAAAATTCAACAACTATTGCTACAAACTCAGTCTGCACTACCTCAGAATACTCACAGGAGGAAGCAGAACTGTCCACTCTGCTTCCTCCCTGTCCCTTCCAGGTCTCTTTCCACCTACTGCTTTTGGCACCATAAGCTTTTGTGTGACCATATGGTAGATTGGCAAAAAAAAAAAAAAAAAAAAGCAGTGGTGAGGTTTAGCTCTTCTTGTTTCCCTGTGTTTGTTGATGTCAGATGATCACAGAAATGCTTCTGTTGCCACAAGTAGCAGAAACAGCACTAGGGTTGGAGTGGGGAAGGATGCAGAGACAGTGTAAATTATTTATGAAGTTATGATTGGCATTTTCACACAGACAATTCTCTGTAAATAACAAGAAAATTGCCTTTCAAAGGCATCATCTGAGAAATAAGTTGTAAAAAATCTCAGCAAATGTGAAGACTACCAAAAGGGCAGTACCCCATGCTTATTGGCTGAAAGCATAATTCAGCCATAACACTTCAAAATAATATCCATTTAGTTTAGTACGATGTCATGACTCATCATGGTCATGAGCCAGAGTAGGATAGAGTAGTATCTATAATAACTGTACAGCATAGTTCAACTGAAACTCAGCACCATATTTGAGTAAATATATACAAAAATCATACATATACACAGTCTGTTTATCCAGTAATTAAAATTGAGGTGCTTTAAAAAGTAAAAGAAAAAATTACATAAGGCTACAACCCACTCCGTGATACAGTCTCTTGTGCTTCCCTCTGGTCTTCAGAGTCATACTTAGGAAGAAAAGTGAAGGGAGGAGAGGAGAGGAGAGGAGAGGAGAGGAGAGGAGAGGAGAGGAGAGAAAAAAAGTGCTTTTCACAGATAGGTAATACAACCAGGAAAGGTTCAAGTCACTGTATCTTCCTGGCCTCACCACAGGTCACTTAGATCTTACACAATGGTACCTACTAACACAATTCTAGAACTCTGGACAGCTCTGGGCATGATTCTGGGCAGCCTGCTCTAGGTAGCCCTGCTTGAGCAGGGGGCTTGGACCAGATGACCTCCAGAGGTCCCTTCCAACCTGAGCCATTCTGTGATTCCATGATTTGATCATATGTAAGTTTTTAACACAGTACTTAATCTTGTATTGTGCTCTTACATGAAAGGCAAAGTACATTGACCAAACATCTGATGTCACCGTCCTCCCCACTGAGATCAACAATAACACTGTCATTGCTTCACTAAAGCTACAATTTCATCCAGAGCTAAATTTGGTCTTTTATTGCAGAATTTTAGTGATTTACCTAAAATAGTAAGACAGAATTCTAGCATTTCCCAGAGTATTAGAGGAAGAGTTTCTCTTTGGAAAAGTCTGGCGACAGTAGCAGCAAAGCACCATCATGATTCCATAATATTTTTAACATTTTCATGTATGACTTCCATTGACCAGAAATGCTAACAAAGTCCCACTAGAGGCTGACCTTGTATCATCTCAGTTAAGAAGTATTAGAGTAAGATTTTTGGTGTACATTTGCTGAACCCGAAAATATGATCAGTTCAGATAGACATAATCAATAGGCTAAGAAAAGCATCAAGCTGCATTAATAAATATGTATTAAAGAAACACATGTACACACAGTTTGTGATGGATATTGATGAAACTGTCAGTCTGACACCAATGGGATTTGATGTAGTCTGCAAGGGAGGAGGATAAAGCATAATGTTTAAGTGCCCTGGGAGGAACACATTTAATTTCTGGTAATGCCTATTGATGAATCACAAAGTCTTTCAAAATCAATTTTTAATTGACCTAAACATAGTCCTATCTGGTTTTTTTATAGACAAGGTAGAAAAGTTTTTATTAATTACATCATGGAAGCACACATATACATCTTTGTAACCCATAAGACAGTGGCATTGTCAGTGTGATACTTAGCTTTTGCTACGGAACATGGAAAGAAAAAAGGAACAAAAATTTTAGCAAGCCAGAAACCTAGCACATAAAATTCTTTCATAGTTAAGCTAGTGTTGTGTTTAAAACTGTGGTAAACATTTTTAACCAATCAAAGCAAATTTTCCATCACAGAAGAGTCTTTTTTTATTGTGTTTTATTTAGATTACAAGTTGTAAGCTATGATGTGTTGACCCATAAACTAGCTTAGTTTATTTACTAAAAAAAGTCTTAGTTCATTTTTATTTCACTCTCCTCCATTTTCTTTTCAAAAAGAAATACTTTCAATAACAGATAAATATGGACTGAAAAATAAGGACTGATAGATTTCCCTTTTATGGATAACGTATTCTCTTTTTTCATATATGACAACTGGATATTAGTTTGGCTTTGTGTTAAATTGTTCATGTCATTCACTGCCTCCAGGATTTGTGACTGTAATATTATACTATATTTCATGACATTATGCAAAATAAATGTAATAAATCCATTTACAATCTCATAATCATTTACCATGTAGAGTTACACAGCACCTCTGCTAGTTATCCTGCTTTAGTGACAGATTTCTCTAGAGAATCTATGTCTCATTGATGGTGCACCATAATTCAGATATGTTGCACACTCAGCATTATTTTTTTTTCCAAAGTGTTCCATGAGGAATAAAAAACATTTCCATTCCCCAAGAAACACTGATTTAGTGTCAATTTAAAAAGATCCACATGAAAATGTACACAAATTTTAAAGAGAAATGGTAAGAAGACAAGGTAGAAAAGACAACAGACTCGAAGAACATTTGAGAATGGTATTTACTGATTGCCATTTCCAGAGAGTTCTCTGTTTCTACTCTACTCTGCTAGTGTTAGAACATTCTCAGTTTTTTCTCAATACAAGAATAGGATGATGGAATTGTACAGAATATACAGTTCGTTACAGCTGAGTGCACTGCTCTCAGCTTGTCAAATGAATACTGCAAGTTTTACTGCTTGTTCCTGAATAGACTTGATTTTCATAAGTTTATTATTAAAAATTCATGTTTAATGCAAACAAACAAACAAAAAGGGCTATGTTAGCTTTATACAGATATTATCTAATTCTCATCAGGTGTTGTTATTTTCTTTTCCTTGGTCTAATGAACTAACACAAGCAGGCAGTATTTATAATCAGATGTTCTTTTTTTAATTTTTCAGTGTGTGGATGACAAAGGAATAAGAAGATTGGAGAATGCAATTAATTTATTTTTTTAAAATATTCAGGAAAAGAAAGGAGGTGAAGGAACCAGAACAGAAAAGAGGCAGAGAACTACCAAACAGATCAAAGGCCATAAAAGGAAAGAAACATATCCAACTTTGTTTTTACTTATCTTTTCAATTGTTTTATCCAGCAGGAAATTTAATGTACAAAATTATTGATTCTAATTTCATTGGATAAAAAATAAACCCTCTAAAAGTCTGTCCATAAGTATTTTTATTTGAACTTGGAAATTAAACTGGCCCATTGCTTGTATGTAGAACAATGAGAGAAGCCTGCTTTTCCACAAATTGGTCCTTCTTATGTAGCCGCTATGGCTGAGCTGACAAAAGGAATTGTGTCAATTTATACAACATACTATGCCTTTAATCTCCCTTCTTCATGACATCTGGCTGTTTTCTGGTACAATTCCATAAATGGTCACAAATTTCAAGCATTCCTTTTACTGCTATGATTTCATAGCACTGTCAATATTCATCTTATCAGTGAAAAATCAACTCTTAGATACTAAAAAAGAAAAAATATTTTGAGTTCAGCTTTAAAAGGATAGCTGCTTGCAATTAAAAAAGATTGCTACAGTCAGCCTTGTATTCATTGTACACCAGATTTTAGAACATGGAAAACACAACATGCAAAAATGCACGTACCAGTTCTTCCTTCTACACTGTCCTAAAAAGTACATGTCCCCAGAATTGGAAAGCAGTAGTCAACGCCGTGACACCATCTGATCCTATGAAGAAGATCATGAAGGTCAAAAGTCATGCAAGCAGTATATTCTGAAACAAAACCAATAGTCTGTGACAGCTCAGGAAATGGCTATCAGCCTTGAAACAAACTACCATTTATTTAAAACAGAAGAGACTAATTCTGCAAGAAAAGTATTTCTTAAACAGTCTACTGTTTAAGCATGACAATGTAAGCTTAGCAGCACCTGAAGTTAACCTAGAGATGATTAAATTTTGTAGCCAACACAGCAGAAAAAATAAATTGATACTGTTATCAAACTACTCTCTGTCCCTACATAGAGGATAAAGTCCCATATTAAATTGTATTTCTTGCTCTGATTTTGAGGCTGTTTTCAATCCTACTACGGTCTCATAACAGCTTTGAAGTGTTTCCTGAGAATGGCGTTACTTTCTTGCTTGTTTTTCTTACAGTGTCCATTTAACTAAATCGACATATTCACACATAAACATTGTAGTAAGGTATTTGCAGCCATTCATTTCTAGCACTGTCACAGTCAGTGATTTTCAAGAAGTTTTCCAGAAAGTGAATAATATTCAGGAAAATATTGCAAAACTGGCTGGTATTATTAGCAATGCCTCTTTATCTATAAAAGATGCATCTTTTAAGTCTTCCTGTAACATTTAACAAAGAAACATGTTTTTGGATAGGTAGCATGAAATTCACAGTGTGCTTGTAGTTGTGCTGCTTAGCCTTTGTATAACTTTTTGAAAGTTTTTTATTTAATCAATCAATACAACCTCCATTTCTATCATATCCGAGATCTTCATAACCCCAAGTTACATATTTGGAACTCAGAACACAGAAGATGTTGGATTTCTTATTTTACAGGTGAAGAGTAGAGGTGTGATAGTCTAAGAATCAGACTTTAAGGGAATCATTTGAGAAAGAAATAACTGATATAAGCATTCTCACTCAGAAAAGCTATGATTTTCATTAGGAATCCAGAATCGTTCCCTCCTCTGTACTTATCTTGATCAATTTATTTTTTTCTTTGTTTTTCTTTTTCTTTCTTTTTTCTGAGAAGCAGCAGAAAACATTGACTATCATCTGCACCATTTTCTTCTGATAAATGAATGTGTTTGGTTATTGAAACTAAAGCAACATAATTTTTTTTTTTTTTGCAGTAAAACAATGTAAGCAGTGCACTGACTCTCATGTTCCAGCCTCTAATGAGGATTTGAGGATAAAACTGTGAATAAATTATGGACTTCTTATTTACAGAACAGACACTAATCAGTTAATCATTGTTTTTTGGCTGTCATAAGTGCTCCGAAGACATTGTTTTTATGAGGTATTTATCACTTGCCAATCAACACACCCCACAGGTTTAGAAATAATTGTTGCACTATTTGTAGCTAACCAGATAATGCAGTCCAACTTTAACATTGAAACAAACTTAACATTCAGCAAGGCTTTCACACTGTTCATTTTCAAGTTGGAACTTCTGCAGGCTGGAGGTTGGCAGTATACATATTTAATAAATAGGCAACAATAATTAAAAAAAAAAAAAAGAATGAAGGTATTTCAGGCCAAATTCAGCCTTGAAAGGGCTATATTGAAGGGCATGAAATTTTGCCAGGAAGATTATTGACTCATTGCACATGAACATTGGAAGTGTAGTGTTGATTTGACACAGTGATATTCTGCCACATGTTTCTGCTCCAACAGAAAACTTTTTACAATGGTGGTGAAATCGTTTCCTCCAGGGAAGAAGTTTCCTAACTTCTCAATGCTGTGATTAACAGTTTAACCCACCTATACCACTTCATGCTTTCTGTCTATTCAGTGAGCATTTTTATAGTTCCAGATTCAATACTTTCAATAGGAAAGAAATATTCACTCTTTCCAAAACAGCAATAGTACCTAGTCATGGACCTTGCTGCAGCCTGTGGAGGAAACCATGGTGGAGCAGATATCCACACAGTAGCCCATGTAGGACCCCACACTGGAGCAGGTAGATTATTTCCTGAATGAACTGTGGCCCATGGAGTGCCCGTGCTGGAGCAGGTTTATCCTGAAGGACTGTAGTCCATGGAGAGGACCCACACTGGTGAAGGGGAGAACTGTGAGGAGGAAGAATTAGCAGAGAGAAACTGTTACAGACTAACTGCAACCTGCCATGGACTGACTGCGACCTCCCATTAACCTCCCTGTGGCATTCAGGGGTTGATGGAGATAGAGGAGTCAGGAATGAATTGAGCCTGGGAATAAGGGAGTGTGGGACGGTGTTTTCATTTTTTGTCTTTGTTTCTTTCCATCCAACTCTATTTTAATTGTCAATAAATTATTTTTCCCTAAATCAAGTTTGTTTTGCCTATGATGATAATTGATAAGCGATGTTCCTGCCTTTATCTCTGCTCACAGCCTTTTCTGTCTTACTTTCTCTCTCTGTCTTGTTGAGGAGGGGATTGAGAGAGCAGCTAGGTAAATGTCTGGTAGCCAGTCAGGATCAAGCCACCAGAACAGTTTACATAGCCTTTGCTAGAGATGGATTTTTCTGTTGAGTTATGACCCCAGTCACCAAAGAGATCCAGTCAGCACATCATTACCTATTCAGAAGATGCTGAGCAAATAATTTGCTTTCTTGTTGCACAGGAACAGGGCTGCAGGACTTCCCCACAACACCTTATAGAAGAGTTGTGGAAACAAACACATTACAAAAACATGGGCACCCAGATTGAAAGAAGGAAATTTTTAGGTGGACTACTTGCCTCACTGGACTGAACAGCAGAATCTCCTTTTCTTTTATTTCTGCTTAGGGATATCTCCTCTTACAGCGAGCGCTACAGAACACATAACATCCTCTTTGGTGAGACAGGACATTAGGTTAAAACAGGGACACCCTTTCCAGATCACAGGCTAACAGAATTCCAGACAATCCTATGTGCCTCGAAAATTAATGGCAACATTACTTTCCAGGAAGTACGGGGTCAAACCTGAATGGTTTAGATCTCGGTACAACTAACCATGAAGGAATAGGAGCATCTTCATCTTCCACTGACTTGTGTGATTTTTTTCTGTGATAAGAACAGACAACAATGTATCTTGCCTCCTGCTCAGTGCATGCCCTCTTTTTCCTGTGCTATCTTCTCCAAGCTGTTTAGCATACCGTACATTTCCTACAGGAGGTTGGTCAGTCTAGCAGCTATTCGAAAAAGCAGTATTTTTTTCTTCCATGTTTCCTATTTAATTTTGGCAGTACTGTAAGAGCACAATGCAGAATGAAAGAGTTGAAAGAGAAAAGCACAGTACTTGCTCCAAGAACTTCCCATCTACAATTGAAATGACTTTTTATTTCTTCCCACGTGACTGTTTCTAAAGCTGTCTGCAATTCTAGAAAAGCTGACCTTCCAAAAGCATATCAGAAGCAAAGAAACAAAGAAAAAAATCCAGACATTTCCTTCACAGAATCACAAAATCACAGAATCATGGATTCACAGAATGGTAGGGACTGGAAGGGACCTCTGGAGATCATCTAGTCCAACCCCCCTGCCACAGCAGGTTCACCTAGAGCAGGTCACACAAGATTGTGTCCAGGTGGGTTTTGACTGTCTCCAGAGAAGAAGACTCCACAGCCTCTCTGGGCAGCCTGTTCCAGTGGTCTGTTACCCTCAAAGTAAAGAAGTTTTTCCTCATGTTCAACTGGAACATCCTGTGCTCCAGTTTGGGCCCATTGCCCCTTGTCCTGTCGCTGAGCACCACTGAAAAGTCTTGCCCCATCCTCTTGACACCCGCCCTTTAGATATTTGTAAGCTATGATAGCCATACATATATAAGATGCCCCCTCAGTCTTCTCTTCTCCAGGCTAAACAGACCCAGGTCTTTCAGTGTTTCCTCATAAGAGAGATGCTGATCATCTTTGTAGCCCTCCATAGGACTCTCTTCAGTAGTTCCTGGAGAGCCCAGAACTGAACACACTATTCCACATGTGGCCTCACCAGGGCAGACTAGGAGGATAACCTCCCTTGACCTGCTGGTCACACTGTTTTTTAATGCACTCCAGGATGCCATTGGTCTTCTTGGCCATAAGGGCACATTGCTGTCTCATGGTCAACTTGTTGTCCACCAGGAATCCCAGGTCCTTCTCAGTAGAGCTGCTTTCCAGCAGGTCAACCCCTAACCTGTCCTGGTGCATGGGGTTATTCCTCCCTACATACAGGCCCCTACACTTGCCCTTGTTGAACTTCATTAGGTTCTTCTCCGCTCAACACTCTAGCCTGTCCAGGTCTCCCTGAATATCAGCACAGCCTTCTAGTGTATCAGCCACTCCTCCCAGTTTTGTATCATCAGCAAACTTGCTGAGAGTACACTCTGTTCCTTCTTCCAGGTCCTTGATGAATATGTTGAACAAGACTGGACCCAGTACTGACCCCTAGAGAGCACTGCTAGCTACAGGCCTCCAACTAGACTCTGCGCTGCTGATCACAACCCTCTGAGCTCTGCCATTCAGCCAGTTCTCAATCCACCTCACTGTCCACTCAACTAACGCACACTTCCTAAACTTACCTATGAGGATGTTATGGGAGACAGTGTCAAAAGCCTTGCTAAATTTGAGATAGACAACATCCACTGCTCTCCCCTCATCTACCCAGTCAGTCGTGCCATCATAGAAAGCTATCAGATTGGTGAAACATGATTTCCTCCTGGTGAATCCATGCTAACAGCTACCGATAGCCGATAGCCTCCACATGCTTAGAGAAGACATCCAGAATGAGCTGTTCCATCACCTTTCCAGGGACGGAGGTAAGGCTGACTGGCCTGTAGTTTCCCGGGTTCTTCCTTTTTGAAAACTGGAGTAACATTGGCTTTCCTCCAGTCCTCAGGCACCTCTCCTGCTCTCCATGACCTTTCAAAGATTATGGAGAGTGGCTCAGCAGTAACATCTACCGGCTCCGTCAGCACTTGTGGGTGCATCCTATCAGGGCCCATGGCTTTAAACTGGAAGAGGATAGATTTGGAATAGATATCAGGAAGAAATTTTTCACTATGAGGGTGGTGTGGCACTGGAACAGGTTGCCCAGAGAAGTTGTGGAAGCCCCATCCCTGGAAGTGTTCAAGGCCAGGCTGGATGAGGCTTTGAGCAATCTGGTCTAGTGGGAGGTGTCCTTGCCCATGGCAAGGGGGTTGGCACTAGATGATCTTTAAGGTCCCTTCCAACCTAAACCATTCTATGGTTCTATGATTTGTGGGTATCAAGTTTGCCTGAATGATCTGTAACCGGATCCGCCTCAACCAAGGGAAAGTCTTCCTTTCTCTAGACTTTTTCTCTTACCTCCAGGGTCTGGGATTCCTGACAGCCTTCAAGAAAAAGAGATTTCGATTTCTTTACCAAGAGTAGAGTGTAAATCTTCATAATAATAATAAAAAAGCCTCTTCATTCCTGCCCCCTTTATCAGTTTGCTCAGATGAAAGAATCCCAGAATGATTGAGGCTGGAAACAACCTCTGGAGACCATCCAGACCAACACCTCTGCTCAAGGCAAAGTCAATTAGAGCAAGTGGCTCTGGATCGTCTGCAGGGTTTTGAGTGTCTCCAAGGATGGAATCTCCAGAGTCTCTCTGGGCAACCAGTTCCAGTGTTTGACCACCCTCATAGTAAAAAATGTATTTCTTACACTTAAATGGAATTTTCTGACTTCAGTTTGCACCTATCGTCTCTTACCCTTTCACTGGACACCACTGGTAAGACTCGAGCTCCATCTTCTTTACTCTCTCCCATCAGGTATTTAAGCACATTGCTAAGATCCCCCTTATTCTTCTCTTCTCCAAGCTAAATAGTCCCAGCTCTCTCAGCCTTTCCTCATATATCAGATGCTTTAACTCCTTGATCATCTTCATGGCCTTTTGATGGACTCGCTCCAGTATATCCATGTCTCTCATACTGGCAAACGCACAACTGGGCCCAGCACTCCAGATGCAGTCTCACCAGTTTTATAGAGGTCTCTACCCTCCCCTCAAAACCCCTACCTCCATTTCCAGTTGCAGTGATAAATATTAGGTCAGCTGCTCAGCTCATGTAATTGAGTACACTTCCACAGAAGTCAAGGGAGTTGCACCAGCTTCGACTAGCTGAAGACCTGTCTCAAGATGTCATAATTCAATATATTTTCAAGCCATTCACTTTCTAGTCACCTTGTAGCTGGTCTGCTTACAGCTTCAGTATATGCTAGAAAATTTGAAGGCACATTTCTTTTGCTACGAGTTTCAAATGACCTTTTAATGAAGGGCTGAACTGATCTTCAAACCCAATTATATTGTTAATTAAACTTCTATTTTCTCCTCTTTCCACCACCACATTCATGTTTTCACATTCCTGTTTTTTGGTACAGTCCCTGGAGTTTCTGCTTTCCTGGGCATTATGACAGTTACCTTTACAAGCACTTCTGAAATACCACCTCCAGCATCAACTTTATTAGATTATTCTTGAAGCAGCAGTCGGTCCGTTTCAGCAGCACCATTCTGATGTCCTCAGCCAGCACCCTCAGGGCAGACTTATTTTAGTTTTCAAAGTTAATAAAGTAGTAGCAGTGCTACTGCCTTTTAGTGAATGTGCTAATGGACTTGAACAGGTTGCCAATAATTTATTTTTCCCTGCACTAATCTCTGCAAACAGTATATCTGCTGAACTGCAGCCCTTCCTTCTCACAGATTGTGCTTCAATACCTTTGCTCTATCATTAATGCTTTTATAGCCTGAAGTTTTCATCAGTATATCTCAGCCTATGGATTGTCCCTGTACTGTTGGTGTCAGCTGTGCAGTGTAAAGTGGGAAATCATAGAATCATAGAATAGTTTAGGTTGAACGGGGCCTTTAAATGTCATCTGGTCCAACACCTTCTGCAATGAGCAGGGATGTCTTCAACTAGATCAGGTTGCTCAGAGCACCGCCCAACCTGACCTTGAATGTTTCCAGGGATGGGGCATAGCAGTTTAAGTCAGTAGCAAAACCAGAGTTCTGTGGAGCTGGGATTTCCACTGAGCATTTTATGGCTTACTGCATAGTCACACAAGTACAGTATAATGCTATCTGTTACCACAAAATTATATACTGACACCCATATGTTTGATATGTGTGGGTAACAGGAACAGCTAGGTTTTAGACAAAATCTGGTATATTTTGCTTTTGGAAATAAAAATTCCCCTGAGGGTAGGATTTAATTTCTTGCATTTTTGTGTCTCTGACCTAAGTTGCATTACACTGTTTCTCCTTTGCCGTGGATAAGCACTGATTCCTAAACAAGGGACATGGTGTTCCCTCTGATACAAAGAACTTTTCTCAAGGAGTTGAGTGGTGCTGCTTTTCTGCTGTACAGAGCCTAGCTCAAGAGAAAAGATGATCCTTCTGATTTGGAAGGCAGTTAAAAACTATAAACACTCTGTAGCCATCCTATATTCTACCTGTTTTGAAGTACTTGAGAAAGTTTTGTTATTTTAATTTCAACTTTCATTATATAATCTTTCTACAAAACCAGCAATGTTATAAACAATGTCTGGTTCTCTCATTCACCTTAAGCAATATCAAAAGGACCACTTGCATATGGACACTCTAATTAACATGGAACTGGCAGATAAAACCTACCTTTAAAGAGGTAGAAAGAGAAAAGGCTGTTTAAGAGTGATGCCATAAATGGAAGGTTCTATGTAGAGGAAGTTCTCAACGAGTCATCTATGACCTGCTGGTCACTCACAGAGTTGTTGCAGTTCAAGATTTCCACCTGCTATAAATGTCATTGAAAGTCAGTGAAAGACATGAAAAACTTGATTTCCAAAGGTTATGGGCACTCCTTTTTTCCCCATAGATTTCCTCAGGGAGCTGTCAGTCCTCAAAACTGGGGGAAAAAAATCAAGCTCATTTAATATTACTTTTCCAAGCAGCAATTACTTTATATGATAGAGGAATGTTTTAATTATTAGAAAGACTGGAAAGAAAGCAGAGGGAGAACTAACCTAAAAAATAGGTTGTCTATTAAAGTGTCATTCATATTAGGATAATCCCTGTTGTACAGAACTTCCTCCCTTTCTCTGCTGTCACTATAACATAAATAAAGGAGACCTTTGAATGTAGTATCCATAACCACAGCATGTTTGGGAAAAATCAAACAATGAGGCCTGGGCAGGAAAACTAATAGCATCTTTTGTTTAAGATGTCCAGAACTGCATCTTTATTGTTCACATGCATGACAGTTTCTTTCCTTCTGTTTTCAATAGACATTTTAACATTTGCCAAACCTAATTACCAGTTATGCATTAAATGTTGTAGGTGGAAGTCTCTAATTTTTCACTATGTTCTGCAGAGCATTTTTAGGAGTGCGCTTTCTGTACAGTGAAATAAGTGGATCAGGCTTATGTACCAATTCCTTTTAAACTACATATTCCCAATCAGCTAGCCTTTGTAATATTCAGGACATTTTGATCCATGCTTAATTCAGCAATATGCATGTTTACACAGGAAATACTGTTAACACTAGCTGTTTGATCTTTGTTTATGGTATGTCCACTTTCTGTTTACCTCTGCCTTTGCTCCCAATACAGACAAAAGAAACATTGGGGTAATTTCATGCTATAGCGCAGAGTGAGAAAGGCAATCACTGAGATGTTACCAGATATTTAGTTTGCACAGTTGCAGCTTTGTTGTATGCCTGAGTTATAAAAAACAGAATAAATTACAGCAGAGAGGTAACCAGGAGAAATTGCAATGGTGCAAATTGTGTTGTACATACCATAACTAAATATTCAGTGGGGAAAAAGCATGAATATCTTCACTGGAGAAAAAAAAGTGTTATAAAACTAATTAAGTATTTTGAAACATGAGCTAATCTTCTGATCTGGAGAGGAAGGTTTCCAAAAGCACCATGTTTAAAGAGTAAATCGGGGCTCAGTTCTAGTAAAAATAATGGACAGGTAAAAAATCAAATGCCAAATCTGAAAAAGGACTTAGGTCGTATTTACAATGAAGCTATAAAAACATGACTTTCAGGTCACAAACCAACAGCATTTTATGGGGTTAAACAGTTAAAATTTTTGTTAGTTTGTATAATGGAGAAGAGGTATAAGGTATAAGATCTGAGGCTGAAATCTTGGAAGGAGCTCACATGTGAGATTAGAGGGTGAGCGCATGAATCAACAAATATGCTTTGACTTCAAGTGTCAATGTCTAGTCGATACCAAGTATATTAACATAGTTGCAAAGTCAAGCTTTGACAATGAAGGGTTATGTGGCTATAAGCCTTCTGCTACAGATGCAATGCTTCATAAGCTATCCCATACTGTGTTTTCAAAGGCGTGCTTCTACTCAGAAATATATGTGAAAAGTGGACAGTTTTTCAGAGGTAAAAAGGACACATTTGATGAGTTCGTTTTGTAATGCTTTTTCTGCAGAAAGAAAATCTTGATATCTGTCATTGACAGGCTGAGAGAGCTGGGCTTGTTCAGCCTGGAGAAGAGAAGGCTCTGGCCAGACCTTATAGCAGCCTTCCAGTATCTGAAAAGGGGTCTACAAGAAAGCTGGAGAGGAACTTTTTAGAAGGGCCTGTAGTGATAGGACGAGGGGTAATGGCTTCAAATTGGAAGAGGGTAGATTTAGATTAGATATCAGGAAGAAATTTTTCACTATGAAGGTGGTGAGGCACTGGAACAGGTTGCCCAGAGAAGTTGTTGAGGTCCCATCCCTGGAAGTGTTCAAGGCCAGGTGGGATGAGGCTTTGAGCAACCAGGTCTAGCAGGAGATGTCCCTGCCCATGGCAGGGGGGTTGGAACTAGAGGATCTTTAAGGTCCCTTCCAACCTAAACCATTCTATGATTCTATGGTTCTGTGATTCATCTGCCTCCTACCAAATTGAAACAGGTATCAAGCAAGGTAAGAAAACGCTAAAGGCTTTGAATTATGTTGAAATAATCCTTAACTTTAACACTGAAGAATGTTAAATTTGTATCATATCTGCTTCTGTCATTCAAACACACAATGCTCTCTATAAAGACTGCAATAACTTTCAGGTGACTTTGTAGAAAGATAAACCTATTAAAAGAATAAACACATAGCCATGTTTATCTAATACACAAATAACGTAAAAATTCTGCCAAAGTCCCACTTCAGATATCTACTTGCTTTCTTGAATCTGGTTCTGACTCCTAATGCCATTTTGAATTTACCACCCTTAAGTTCAGAGATTTTTCCACTTCAAATAGCCAGGCTGTAAAACAAAGACCTGCCACTCTATGTGATGAACAGAAGCAATAGAGGCAAAAATAACTCTGTCTCTTTGTGGTGGTTCAAAATGCAATGCAAATGAGCTGCCTGCTACCTAGATTGAGTAATCACCTATATTCAATGAACAGCAATGAAAAACAACTGAGATGTGACCAGCTATGCTTCCCAAACACATATCTTTCAGCCAGAAGATGTTTTTCCCCTGCAGTTCTATAAGCAGGACACTGAGAATTCAGAAACAGTTTTTAATGATAAACCACTCCATCTTCCCCTTCCATTTTCCTAATAAATGCCATACATTGGGGGTTTTAAAATAGATGGTACAACAAGGCCTACACATTCACACCAAGCTGATATTAAAGAACTGTAAGTCCACTGCACATGATTTCCTCATTCTCAACACAGCTATTGGGAGGGAGGACCTCCAGTCCCCAAGAGCGCATATCTGTCTTCAGAGCTGTAGTCATCTTTGTCTAGAATTTACTATTGTGGCCCCATTTGGAACTCACATCGCTCATCAATGTACCCTATGGGTTCCCATGAGCTGACTCAGCTGTTTCACTCTGTCCTAATGCCAGTTGATTTCACTGTAGCTTGAGGCTATTTACATCCACTGAGGATCTGTCCCCAGATGGAGAAAGAAAAGCCCATAGATGTTTGTGTCTAAAGATGCCACCTCTGACTATTAAAACAGCAGTAGAAAAGGTCCAATTTATTGCAAATTGTCCAGTAGTGTATCTGCCCTTCCTTTTGCAATAAAAGAAGAAAACTGCTCCACTCATGTAAAACTCTACAGAACAATAAACAGTTCAAGAGAAACCACAAATAACAACATCCCCACTGTCCTAGATCTGTGTGTAAAAATCTGCTTTTAACACTATTCACATTTCTTTTCCTATAAGTTTCACTTCTTGAGGGGGGAGGAGGAAGGAGTGGCAGCCTTCTTAGCACAATGTACTGAAATGTATTTGTCTCAAATAGCCAGAGACTAATAATACAGCTAAGAGGTAGGCTTTTACCAGTGTGCACATTTGTGTGTGTGTGCACATGCATATTAGTGGAGTTGGAGGTTCAAATACCTACCCTATAATCTAGGATGGCAAATAATAAAGGATGTGTATCTGGTATTGAGCTCATGTAGCATCTGATGAAGAACAGAAAAAAATACCTCGTGCTCTTGATGTAGATAGGTAACTGCCATGGCTCTTCACTGAAGATAAAGTTTGCAGATTGTCACTTAAATGCCTTTTAAGGGTAGCATTTTCAGTGCTAGCAGGCAATACTCTGGTGATTACAAGGCACCTTTTTAAGAAGTGAAAATGAATACGTGTGTTTTCAAGTCAATCTAACTACACATTGGTGCACATCCTTAAGAACAACAGATCACCTATGAGCCAGATAAAAATCAAGCGTTCAGAAAACTGGAAGAAAAAATGAAAACAAACCTTTTTTTTTTTTTTTTTTTTTTTCTGCACATTTCTGCAAGTTTTTATGCACGTTTATGGGCATAAGTCTGAACACATTGGCCATGCAGCCAAGACATGAGTGTGAACATATAGATTTGGTAACAATCAGCAAGATTAACTAAAAAAAAAATCAGTTTAATTGATCATAATTGTGTTTGAGGGGTGATTACCAGACTATCAGTTCTATCAAGTCCCATTAAGTGGTCCATAAAGCAATATTGATTAATACACTCTGTGTTCTCAGCTAAAAGATGAGTGTAAGAAGTGTTGAAGAGCAGAGTTCACCGATCAAAATATACTTGGAAACCAGTACATCAACGTGCTATACAACACAACCACATTTCTATAAGATGCTCATTTAATTTCAACCGGCTCAATGAATGGCTTTTGTTCTTGTCTAAATGGACACATGGCTTAGAAAGTGTAACAGCCTATTTGACTCCTGTGATTGGTGAACCGTGTGTCACTAGCACTAAATTCTTCCTTGCACAAACTGATGGGAGGAGCTCTGCTGAACAAGTGCTCGAGGTCTACCAATGACAGCTGAAGATCTTGTTCAGAAATAGACCCAGTTTTGTCTTTGTCCCTTAGTCATTGTCTTTGTTTGCAATACACTGTCTCTCTCTTTTTCTTTTTTTTTTTTCTTATTTTTTTAAAGGGAGTGGGAGAAAGGAGGAGATTTTGTTAGAGTTGCTGAAATGGCTCTGAGCATCTATTATTATTACTGTAACAGGAATGTTTTGTACTGTGGAACCTTATCATTTCCCTCATATAATCTGAATGAGTTTGGGCAGGTGCAATTCCATGAAGTACTGTTAACTTATGTAATAGAAAAATTTATGTACCTATATATTATATTGGTTCTTTCATAATACTTTGAATTAAATTTGAGAAAATTGCCAGTGAGCAGCTAACTGCAGTATAAGACTGAGTATCTTGCTTTTATACTTCATTGCTTTGTACTGTACTGCCAGAAAGCTATTTTTAGACCTGCTCTGCAATTGCACAGTTGTTGCTTATATCTTGTCTAAAGGAAGTAAGGTTGCCCTACTGAGACTTTGCCCTTCTCTCAAGGGTAAACTAAAATCCATTAAACTTAAATATATGCTATAAACGCTGCACATTAGTGGCTGTGATAGAAATGTTATGTAGTTATTTATAACAAGATATCCATTTGGGGAAGTGAAATAGATAGGCATATCTGAAAATTATTGTCTCTTCATTCTCCTCTTAAAGTCATTGTCTTTGTGCCTAAAGCTTGAAGGTTTGTTTTGCTGGCACCATGACAATGTAAGCAAATGTATCTCCATAGAGCAGATCACTGCCGCCTACAACCCCACAATAAATAACTTGTGAGAGGTAGCACAGATATTCAACCAGATCCTATATTGCTCCAAAGAAATCCACACAAATATTTCTGATTACAGGGGATGTTTTTCAAACACAGCCGCTCATATTACTGGTGGATAAGTAAATAGCAGAGTCAGAGAAAAATACTAATTTAATCTACCTAAATATAGGTAGATAGGCACATACCCATAACGATAGAGATGTGCAAGTATCTGCATAGATACTTGTGCGTGTGCGCACACACACACACATGTGCTAAGTCATTGTAAAATTGGCTAGTGAAGGTGCCTTATCCTGACTCTGCTCTTATAAATTACACAGATTCAGATAAATATTATTTAACCAGCAGTTCTGTAGGTGATGCTAAAACAGGGAACTGAAGATGAAGAAAACAGGAATGGAAGAAACAGAAAATTTGAACAAGAGATTCCTTTGAGACCTTCTATAACATATAAGACATGCTGTAAGATACAAAAGCCCCTGAACTAAAAGAATATATTACTTAATACTAGTTCTTCTAAGTAATCTTCTTCTCAGGTCTTCTAGTAATCTTCTTTTCTGAGTCTATGTTATGTATCCAAATGTACTCAAGTTAAAGGACAAAACCAGCGACTTACAAAGACTATGGTTTTCCCTGCTGTTCTTTGAAGGGATCCTGTACAGTCCTCACATTAAATACACTTTGAAGAAATTTATACACACACTAGATGCAGGAATTGACCTTGTCAGTCTTTCACATAAGCCATTCTGCCTTCCAATGAACTTCATCAACCTATGAAAATGTTCTTTATAGCTTATAGATAAAAGCAGAGAGATACACTAACATACAGCTACTTGATCTCACAAGATTTGATGAGGTCTGCAGCCAGCTGTCTTATAAAATGTTAAGAAAAAACAGCCATAGTAAAATTCTTAGCAGTAAGAATAAAGTTAAGTTGTTAAACTGAAATTGTAGCTTTAATTATTCTAGCTCAAAATTCTGAACAAGATTATGACTTCTCTGAAACAAAAGAATACAGTTAGCAGCCACATCTAGGTTTCTGGGTTGGGAAGCTGAACCTGAGTCTTCACGCTTTACTATAAAACAAGGCAGACATCATGACTGAAAAAGATAGGATTAAAAAAAGAATGTGTGTGCATATATGTATGTGAAAACATGTTGCCTCTCTTCTTGCAATCACTTACTGCTGATCTCCAGTCTACTTTAATCAAATCTGTGGACTATCTGCATTATATTCTCATACATTTGAAAAAAAAGCCAACTGTCAACAAGAAGGGAAGGCTACATAATGAGTGAATAGGATGGTATTTCTCAGTGTGAGAAAGACAGCAAATCAAAGCAGGACATGGCACTTGACTGATTCCTGGGAAGCTTCTCCTACCTTGTCTCCTAGCTTACCATTAATGTTTTGTGGGCTTGGCACCACAAGTCAGTCTACTGCTCTTTTATCACTGGGAAGAAAAAGCTAGGAGGTGCTTTTTATTTAGATAATTATGGGAACAAATCAAATGTACCCTTGAGAACATGCCTATCCAAAATTAATGGCATTAAATACAGATAATCCTGAATTCGAATGACAAGTTCAGGATATAGAATTATTTTCTAAGGTTACATTTAAATTCTAGACTCAGAGAGGCCACGTGGGAAAATGAAAAGAGATGCTTTGAAGAATTTAAAACAGTTGTGATTTTACTAACATATGTCTGTTCTGGCAGACAGAAGCATGTATTGTATATATAAATGCCCAGGATATGTTTTGCTTGAAGTTCAAAGCCCAAGCTGTCACATTTTTGTGGCCATTTGCAGCGTCTGAAAAACAGAGTTTATGTGCAAACGAACCTTGAGACAGACACTTTGAAACAACACAGACAGGTAAGCAGGGACTAAGAGGAGTTTCAGAGACGCAAAGCCAAAATATGCCAAGAGATTGTAAAAGGTTGTGTCAACTTCTGTCCTACTTTACAAAGCATCCTGTATTCAGACAAGCTAGTGTGCATAAACTGAAGAAAATACTGTGTCGTCCCTCCCCCAAAAAAACCCCAAAATGGATCTTGCCCACCCTAAACCCAAGAGCAGCAATACCGATAATACTTTCGCTCCTTTGGCTATTTACCTCCTTTTTATTTAAACACACACTACAGACAGGACTGTGATTACCATGATTAGTAACACCATCACACCATCATCCAACCATCTTCCTCCCCAGTCTTGCTTCCCACACTAAATTCTGTTCAATACTTTCTTTGATGTAAGGGTGTATTTGTTTCAGTGTGACTCCTCCCATTCCCCATGCACACCGCATGCCATTGATCAACACATTCCCCCAGAGTATTCTGTAGCTTGCCAAGTGCTGTCTGATGGCATCTTATCCGTTGTTTATGTAACTGCATTCCTGGTATTGGACATACAGTACTCCCTTTGCTTGGTATCCTTTCTAATTGAGTAGAGGAGTGGAGAAAAAGTACATAAACCTTAAATCCTCCAGCTTAAGAGTTTCCCTTGTTGTGTAACACAGAGATCTATTCCCTTTCAGCCTTGGAATTGAAAATGCAGAGTTGTTCTAATCAGTCAGACTAAGACCTTCCACGGTAGGGTAGATTTTGCCCTGACCCTGCCTGACCTACAGTG
The DNA here is from genome assembly GCA_008921705.1 of Burhinus oedicnemus. Classification (NCBI taxonomy): domain Eukaryota; kingdom Metazoa; phylum Chordata; class Aves; order Charadriiformes; family Burhinidae; genus Burhinus; species Burhinus oedicnemus. The sequence goes on along the minus strand of VFFE01006736.1, from coordinate 16,766 downwards.
TAGGCAGCTGGAGCTCAACCCAGTTCCCCCATGACCTGACTTACTGACTAGATCTGTACTCTAGGTAGCCTTATCTCTGTCTCGCCTCCTAGATTGACTTTGGACCTACGTTACAGGCAGGCTGCCTCTGGTCCTGCCTCTTGCTGTTCCTCACTGAACTTCCTGGATTGCCCCCAAATGTGACTTGTTACTTCACCTTGGCTGACGATCCCTGAATTGTTGACAGATCCTGTAATTACCCCCCGGCTTAGCCCAGCTCAGAGCTGGTGGGCACCCCATCAATGAGCCCCCAGCCTGCACTGGGGTCACCTGCAGCTCCCAGCTTGGCCCCCTCATAAAGCAACCCTGTTTGTGCTGTTTTCTGATGGGATCGCTCCTCCTCTCCCCAGGCAACTGTTTATTACAGCAGTAGCACTAGAGTTGCTCAACATGGAGCAGACACAAAAGAAGATCATCTCCTTTTCCACATGACCTGCCCCTACTTTACTCTTGCGTTATGCTCACAGTGCTGAACATGTCCACTGTGCCATCCCTGTATTAAAAAAAAATAAAAAGTGCACAGGGAACTGAAGTACCAGACTGCAACAAACCAGTACACTGAAATGGTGTAGCCATTTCATGAGACCAGAGTTCTTGAGGGCATGTAGGATGAATAAGCACTATTACGTTCTTTATCAGTTTTGATACTTTGTATCCAAAAGGGAAGACCTAGTAGAGCTTTTTTTGACCATGCTTCTGTTGTGACGGTATTAGAATGAGGCATAAGATAGTTACTATAACCTGCAGAAAATTTAAACATTTCACAAAAATCCTTATCCCAAACTAGGGGGAAAAAAGTCAGAATACACAAAAGGTTCACTGTGCAGAAATCCTTTCTTACATACACAAAGCAAATTAAATTAATTTGTTTTGTTTCAGTAACTCATAATGTTATACTTCAATAAGAATTGCTTTCCATTTTAGTTACCTTAAGGATGAGATTAAAAACAAGAAATCACTTTCTACCACAGAACTGGAATTTTTCAGCAATGTCAAGCACGAGTTTTACAAAACCAGAATGTTTGTCTTGTGTTAAATTATTCATTTGTTTTCTGTGCTGTTGGTGAAGCCCATTCTGTAGCACCAGACTTCCTCCGGCCCCTGCAGATAGAACTCAAGGCACCTACCTCAGCACTGACACCTCCAGGGTGGAACCAAGCATTTAAAACCTAATTTGAAGGGCAAGCGCTAGAGATGCTGGAGACAAATAAGTTGTACTGTAGCCCCCAAATAACCACAACTAACTATCTCAGGCAAAGATTAAAGCAGTTTGTGAGACACTTACACACTAAGCCTCATCTTCATTTTATAGAATACAAAATCAATTCCATGTTTCTTATGCAAAGAAATGTCCTTTTGATCTTCTATTCTTTGGCATCTATAAAGAAGTATCTATCTGAATATTTAATAAATGTGCCAATGTCTCTCCTGAGCACAGTATACACCAAAATCCAGCAATGAACAAAGCAGCTCGGAAAAAAAAAAAGGCAAACAAACAAAAAAACCAACATCCTGACCAACCTTTTGAGTCAGAGGTCAGATGAATCTTTAAAAAGATAAAACATATGATTTTAATGTTTTTTTCCCACTCTTTTTGGTTTTGGGGTTGTTTTTTTTTTTTGTTCTTCCCCTTCACCGCTCTGTGTGGCTATTCTCAGGTCAACTTTCTTTTGCAAAGCTTCTAGCCAAGGTTTTTCAGAGGTTTGGACTGACACTGAAGCTTCTTGGGATCTTCTTTCAGTTGCCACTAGGAAAAAAAGTCTTTTACACACCGTATTTTTAATTACTAGCTTAGTACTTTTTAAAATGTCCTTTATTATTTAAAGCTCTCTTTTTGTAACTCAGAAGTTACATTCAAGGCCTGTCAGTTAGCAATAAAAATTGGCAGTTGGAAGACAGCCACTGTTAGCTTTTAGAAAAGTTACCAGTCCTTTATCTCCTTCTGTGAGAAAATACAACACCCAGGAATTTGGGAAGCTAAACCAGCTGTGCTCTGTACTCATCATGACTGATACTGTGGCAGTTCTCTACCACGTGAGACAATGCCACACCGTTAACATAGAAATGTACTGACAAAACCAGAACCAAAATGTCACAGCTGACATGCAAGAAGTCCAACAGGGCAGACATTCACGAATCTGAGTGACTGTTTCAGGAACTAAATATAGGGATAAAATATTAATTTATGCATTCATTCTCCAGAAAGACATACTTGTGTAATTTAAGAAGCACCAAGGTTTACAGAAGAAGGAATGGAAATCAGGACTTTTGTAATGGATTAATAGTCATCAGGAAGTGGTTTGGTGTAGTGATGCTCTTTTGGTGAAAAATATACTGCCAGCTTTCTCTGGCATATGATCCCAACATATTTGATCAGAATTTCAGCAAAACTGATCCTGCAGTGGAGAATGCCTTTTACTTTGTCCTATACTTGAAAGAAATAAAAGGGAAAATATCATTTCTATAGTGAACAGCATTAAAAATATTCCACTCCTAAATAACCCCAAAGCATTCTATAGATAGATCTTTTTAAAAGTGCCTAACATTTTATAGAAATACATGGCAGCTGACATAAGGACCAAAATCCCCGTAGTACCTAAGGGTTGGAAAGTACCCTTTGGTTTTGTTACCTGCGAAAACAACTGGTGCTTTGGCAACAATTGCAACCAGTTGTTCTTTTATTTCTTTGTTAATGAAGCTTTACATGGGAAGGCTTCTTTGTGTGTGGTTCTAAAGAGAAAATAAGTAGGAAAATAATGCTTGTCCTAATGGCATTTGAGGAGGATCAGCTAGACTACATTGTTGCTGGATCTTTTGTTGGGGTGGAAGCAAAGGAGAAATTCTATCACTGTCTTTTCTTTCTTTGCCAAAAGCATTACCATAAAAATGGATTACATGGGTTAAAAAGTTTGTTCTCATCACAATCTTTACCATTGAAATACACACTATCATAAGACATCATGAGTTTTTCCAAAAAAACTTCATTTTTTCCTTCAAATATCTCATAATATATCTGCAATACAGGCTGCTGGTGAAACATATTGCAAACAAAATCCCCTTGGAGAGGACAATAAATTTTATATAAACCTCTGCTCTGGATATGCTATGTGACTTGAGAGTTTCTAGCCCTCCAGATGATAGGTTTGCTTCATATGAGTGGGATAGATGTTTTATAAAGTAACAGAGTTTTATGAAAACAGGTATTTCAAGCCTGGCAGTAAAATCACCAAAAGTGGACAAGTGAGAAAAGAATTAATAACACCAGAATTACACACAGAAATGTACATGTGTCACATTCAGCACAGTTACCGCAGTTATCATGTGTTTTTCATGATTTTTCGAAGGGTTATACCAAGAGAAGCTAACCCCTTATATAAAGAACATCACCTCTTGTGTTAACTCAAAGAAATCAAAATTGCACATAATGGTCATTTCTCTCTTTTTCAGCTGACCATAGAAATACAAAATGGCTTGCAATCACAAAAACACTGTACTTTGCACTTGACATCACCATTCAGTTTGCTGGTGAACAAGGTCTTACACACATCTCATCTTGATGATGGCTGATAGTTTGTATAGAACACAATTGCCTTGCTTCCCTTTGTGGTCCTGTTCAACCTCTTGAGCTTTCAATTTATTTCCTATTTCAGACTGTAGTGTGCAGTGTAGTTCCCCATCTTTAAGGGGGAAAAGTATTTCATGGAACACATGTACATAGTAGGAATATCTTGGGTCTACTATTCTCACCTAAGTATGTTACATAATACTGAAGGGAATCTCTCGTTTAATGACATTATAAATGGTGTGTCAGAATTAACAATTTTAGATGTCTTTCCTCCTTACCTTGTAAGGCACACTTGCTAAGCATACAGTGAGCTTCACTGGAGTTAGACATAATAATTGTATTTTGTTTTTCCTTGTAAATGCTTTCAAAATACCTTTAAAGTAACATGCTTTGATCAGGATACATTTTCTGCAAATGCCTGTATAATAAAATTTCATTGACATAAATACATACACAGCCAAAACATAAAAGATATGTCATCCTGTCTTTTTCTATGAACAATATTCTGCAGATGGCTCAGTTCCAAAGTGCTCATTTGTGCTGAAAAGACTGATTTGTGCATGTGAGTGAATATCAATACAAGGAAGTAAAGATCCTACATGAAATCAAATGTCGTTAGCTATTCTGGACATAGGGAGGCAGAATCAAGGAGAATTTGGCTGTGTTTACCTACCTCAGAGTAAAAGTTCACGTAGATATAAGAGAACACTCTGTCAAACTTGTCACAGAAAGTTGCAGGTCCAGAACTTGGCAGTTTCTCAGTACACTTCTTTTTTCTCTATTTAGGTAGCTGCACCTGTAACAACAAAAACCCAGTTTGAGCATTAGGATTAAAACACATTTTTTAGACTTTTCTTTATTATATATATATGGTTTTTACTTTCATCTATGTTTTTGAATTATTTCAGTTATTTTGTGTACTGAAATTGAAAATAAAAAGCAGTAGTAGACTGAAAGCATCTAGTGATATGTTTACATTAACTCTGAAAGGTTGTGCTTTTTCTACAACATCTAAATCCCACAACTCACTATTGTAATAAATAATTGCAGTCAGTATCCTATTACATTAATTGTATGTATTATTTGAATAATGTTACTGTGTGTTAGGATGCTTATTCCAATTTATTCCTTTGCCAGCTTGACTACTGGTGCAATTTTATTCTCATTACCACAGTATGATTTTTATTGTTTGGAATTACACAATACAAAATGTGACATTTATTTTTAAGAGAAAGTAATTTTGCCTTTAAAGATTGATTTATAATATGGGATAATAAACTGAAGGGAAAAAAATTTCCAACGAATTTCAATAACTCTCAAATTAAGAAATTTTATTCAACATTCATAAAGATAATGTATATTGTAGGAAAAAATATTAGAAGCCTGAGATTTTTTGTACATAAGCAAATTTTACATGAAAATACCATATATCTGTCTTTACTCTTCCAAGAGGAGCAGATGATTTCTCACTGCCATCTCTATGCATTTAAATAAAGGCTTAAAGCTAGAAGTGTAGGATGACAACATACTCAGAAGAGAGAGGCAGACGTCTACAGAAAGTGTTTGAGACCACCACAGTTGCAAAACCAGCTGTTGACTAACTCCAGCACTCTAAACGGCTCCTTGGAGACACAAAACTCTCTCTGTGAAGTGCTGGAAGATATTTGGTCCGTAAAGTAGGCATGTGTTTTAGATGGTGCATATATATACGTCTTTCCTCCACATAACGGTAAAGTACAGACATTTGTTTCCACATACTGAAAAAGATGTTGCACTTAAAAGTAATTGAACAAGGAAAAAGGGTTTGTTGATTTTAGTGCAAGGGGTGACCATTTCTAGGCTAGGCAGTCTCTTGCCCAGATCTAAATGATTCACTTAGTCCGGTAGTCATTAGGAGCTGTAGCACTAGCTCATCCAGCCCCTCACCTGTAATCTGTCAGCAAAAACATTAGGGAAGGCAGGCAATTTATAGTTAATATACCATAAAAATCTAGGTAGAACTTCACAAATGTTGTAACAGTGTTTTGTAGATAATGACACTGTCCAGAAACACTTCAGCCAGAAAAGAAGTAATTCCGTAAGAGTCCTCTACTCTTCCTGAGTAGAGACACCATAGTAGAGAGTAGGTACTTCCCCTGCAGCTTGTGGAGAGGACTGTGCTGTTCCAGATATCCACAGTGCAGCCCATGGAGCAGGTGGGCAGGTGGACAGCCACATCAGAGCAGGGGGATGTTTCCTGAAGGAAGCTGCTGCCCATAGATAGTCCACGCTGGATTATGTTTATCCTGAAGGACTGTAGCCTGTGGGGACACCACAGTGGAGCAGGAGAGAAGTGTGAGGAGGCAGGAGCAGTGGACAGGAACTGTTATCAACTGACAATAACCCCACATTAACCATCCCTCTGTGCTGTTCAGGGATTGGGGGCTGGGGGGCAGTTAGACAATTCAGGAAAGAAGCAGTGAAGTTGAGCCAGGGAAGGAGAGGGATGGGGGAATGTGTTTTAGTTTTTGTCTTTATTTCTTTGTCTGTCTTTGCCTCACTAATCTAGTGGGCTCCTATGATGGAGTGACTGCAGCAGTGAACAAGGGAAGAGAAACTGATGTCGTCTACCCGGACTTCTGCAAGGCCTTTGACACAGTCCCCCACAACATTTTTACATCTAAATTGAAGAGATAAGGGTTTGACAGATGGTCTGTTCAACAAATAAGAAATTGGCTGGATGTCTGCATGGAAAAATTACAGTCCATGGCTCAAATGGAAACCAGTAATGAGTAGTGTACCTCAAGGGTTTGTATTGGCACCAATACCATTTAATATCTTTATTAAAGGCATAGACAGTGGGAATGAGTGCGCCCTCAGCAAGTTTGCAGATGACACCAAGCTCAGTGGTGCAGTTGATATCCTTGAGGGAATGGATATCATCCAGAGGGACCTTGACAAGCTTAAGGAGTGGGTCGATGCAAACCTCATGAAGTTCAACAAGGCCAAGTGTAAAGTCCTGCACATGGATCAGGGAAAGCATCAATATCAATACAGACTGGGGGATGAATGGGTAAGTAGCAGCCCTGTGGAGGACAACCTGGGGATACTGGTGGATGAAAAATTGGACATGAGCTGGCAATGTGCGCTTGCAACTCAGAAAGCCAATTGTCTCCTAGGCTGCATAAAAAGAAGCATGGCTGGTGGGTAAAGGGAAGTGATTCTCCCTTTCCACTCCATTCTTGTGAGACCACACTGTGTCCAGCTCTGGAGTCCTCAGTACAGGAAAGACATAGACCTGTTAGAGCGAGTCCAGAGGTGGGGTACAAAAATGATCAGAGGGCTGGAACGCCCCTCCTGTGAAGAAAGGCTGAGTTGGAGGTGTTCAGCCTGGAGAAGAGAAGGCTCTTGGGACACCTTATTGTAGCTTTTCTTACAGAAGACCCTAAAGGGGACTTATATGAAAATTTGCAAAAGGCTTTTTACCAAGGCCTGCAGTGACAGGACAGAGGGAAATGGTTTTAAACTGCAATAGGGTAGATTTAGATTGGATATAAGGAAAAAAAAAATTATGGTGAGGGTGGTGAGACACTGGAACAGGTTGCTCAAAGATGTGGATGCCCCATCATTGGAAGTGTTCAAGGTCAGGTTGGATGGGGCTCTGAGCAACCTGATCTAGTGAAAGATGTCCCATGGCAGGGGAGTTGGACTCGGTGATTGTTGAAGGTCCCTTCCAGCCCAAATCTTCCTATGACTCTATGATTCTTCTCTTTCAACTCTGTTTTAATAGGCAATAAATTAAAATAATTTTCCTCAAGCTGAGTCTGGTTTGCCCATGAGGGCAATTAGTACATGATCTCCTTGTCCTTATCTTGACCCATAAGCTTTTTCATCTTATTTTCTCCCCCTGTCCTGTTGAGGAGGGGGAGTGAGAGAGCAGCTGGGTGGGTATCTGGCAGCCAGCCAAGGTCAATCCACCACACTATATCTCTTGAAAACAGCCCAAGTTGACCTTAGCTGATCTGTCTGGCATTATAAACTTTAAACAAAATCTTGTCTGAAAGGTATCAATAGGAGTTTTGTTCTTTTATTCATAAATTTCTGCTGCACCTCATGTCTCTATTGTAACTAATCAGTTGTGCCTTATTTTTTGTTAGAAAAGGTTGCAACTTTTCTACCTATAGGAAGTTGTACCGCCTATATTGAGATTAACTGATATTGTCCCAGATAAAGCAAATCATTAAGCGAATCCTTAAGTTGTCATTTGTTCCATGATGAAGCTGAGCAAAACTGTGCAATCACATGATTAAAGGCACATGTGTGTAATGTCACTCAATGAATCTACATCAAGAAACTTAATTAAGATTGGCAGGAATTTTAATTTAATTACCTCTAAGTGCTTTACTTTCCATATTTACTCTTTCTTAAAAAAAAAAAAAAAAAAAAAAAAAAAAAGAAAATCAATGTTATCTATACTTCTATAAACAACCAGAAAAGAGGTCAGTGAAGTTCTGCAGAAATTTCAGTCAGGGAACAGTACTATTTAATGAAAAGGGCTAAGACAAGGCTGTACCTTAACAGAAATATAATAGTCTCAAGTGTTTGGGTGTCCTTTAAAATTTATATCAACCTTTAGTTTTATGGCATTCCTTATGTCTCTGCTAATACGGTTGTTTCTGCTCCTGAGGAGAATGTTGCTCTGAAAGTTGTTTTATATGTAATTGTATACACTCGGCTGTTTTCTCTGGGCCCTTATCCTACAGATATTTCAGTCAGATGTGTAATTTTATTCTTAATATTTTATAGAAAGACACATGGAAACAAGAAAAAAGATGTTAAAACACAGCCTTCAGGTATGTCTTCAATGTATATTAATCTACTCATGATTACCCCACGTTCCTGAAGTCAATATGTTTATACTAGCTATACTTATTCTTGCACCTTTCCACTGTAAAAGAAGAAAAAAACCAAAACGGCTTAAAATCTACATAGAGGAATAATCTAATTTGAGCCCATATGTACCATCTGCTATTTATTTTAGCTTCTGTATGAGTAGAAACAAAGTGAATGTAATTGAATGCATGAAGACAGAATCATGTTACTGAGCTAGGTATATGATAGCAGGCACCTGGATAAATTGCTATGACAGTATACCAATGAAGACATGAAACCCACGTTCTCTCATGTAGATTAGGAGGGAGAGGAAATTAATAATATTTGTCTTATCTAACATTTTTTCCATAGCTGATTTGCAGGGCATGTTTCCAGGGACATGAAGGGAAGGCTTAGAAAAATCATATTGGCCAGGAGAGGATCAAAACGGATGTTTTCTGAATAGTATGACTGTTATATATACCAAGTTCCAGATTAGCAATGGGCAAACATTAAAAGGCTTGAAGCCTTTTTTGCGTTTAGGAACAGATTCAAATGTGCCTAAGCAAATGGGGAGAAAAAAATCACTGTTCTGTAATTCAGTTCTTTAAATAGCCCTTTCATATAAGAATCTCAACTTAGTTTACTCACTGTTTTTATTACCTACACTGGAGATGATTGCTGGGTCTTCAAAAATGAGGGTGATCACAATGCAAATCTGTGATTTTGGATGCCTGTATTTTCAATTGGTTCTCTGATCCAAAAACCTTGGTGTATGATTTTCAGAAGAGTAATTCTAAGTTCTGCCATTAGAATAATTTCTAATTCTGTCATTGGGTTTCTTCACTTTGAAAACCACAATTTCCTTGAACTTTAAGCACCCAAATGCAGTATTGGCCTCTGGAAAATAAAATCAGACTTTCATGACTAACATATGTTCAGAAAAGACCAAAAGCACACATAACATCTCTCAACCATAGAGCTAACATAAGAATAGGTATGCAAGAAGGTATGTGAATAACCTCAGTATACCTACATGCTGCAAAAGCAGCAGTATAGACGTAATTAAACAGCTAATTCACCTCCTGAACCACAGTTCTTAAGATATTTCCATAAATTGTCCTGCCTTTGTACTTAAGAGACATTAAATAGTTATTCCCGGTGTTGTTTGAAAAGATAGACACTTTCTTTATCTATACATAAGAGCAAAACTTTTGTAGCATGTGAGTGGAGGTGAAGCATGCCACCTCCCCTCTTAGCAGCCACAACCCTTTCTCATGAAAGAAGCTGTGCTCTACGTTGTAGGTGTGAGAAGAATTTGATTGCAGCCAATTCTGTTAAGGAGAAAGTAGTTGCTCTGCTTGGGAGGGAGGGCAGAATTTCACAGGGATTGTGAGAAAGCATCCCCAAACCTGTTCCTGTCTGGATAGGACCACACTGATATTAAGTACTTAATTTCAGAATATGTCTCCAGGTTCAAAATTCCTTTGACAGGTCAAGAGTTATTTTTAAGTTATATGACATTACAATTGTTCATAACCCATACAGTTTCTACCTCAACTGTTACAATTCTCAGTTTATTATGAGATTCAGTACCTGTTAAAAACACTGTGACAGGATACATTAAAATTTTAGTGAAACTGAGTCTCTAAGGGAATCAGGTGTTTCATCTGAGACCTGGATAAGTGATCCAAAAACCAAGGGAAGCTGTTCCTTCTCTCTCTGTCCCTGTATTTCCCCTCACACTCACACACACCACTAACACATTATTTATCTTACAGACAATTTGAAGGTATTACTATGCCTTTGTTAACTTAAGCAAAGTGACTTTAAACAGAAATGTAAATAAACAGCAAACTAGTTTTCTTTAACATATCAGAAGCTAAGGTTGCATTGCTAACAACTTTTGATCCCATCTGAATAAACACATTTGCCTTGCAACTCCTTAGTGAGATAATTCACTGAAGTAAAGTGAATTTAAATGGCTTCAGCAGATGTTTAATGTTCTGCACGTACAGGACAGTTCTTCACTTGCCTGAATCTGGATAGTTACAGCCAAGAAGTTCCAAGTCAAAATATTCAAAAGCAGAAGAAAGAACTTTGAGAAATCTGGGAGTCACACAATCATAACAAATATGAAATCTTTCAAATGAAGCAAATTTCAGAACTAGGGAACTTGCAGAGGAAGTCACTTGAAGCGGTGCTAGTTATCAGGCAAAATACAGACAGGTCTTTATTAGTCTGATTATGCAGCGTCCTACACTCACTTCACCCCAAAGTGTTATTTTAAGCCATCTGTTAGGAAAGGGCAGAGTTGTTCAGAAATAAAGACAGAGCTACTGCATTGTCTTCTTTCAAATTCTTCTCTGCCTGGCAGCCTACACAGACCTGACAATAGTAAGGCAGCCACATAAACAGTAAGACTGTTATATTTCGTTACATCCAACTCTATCTCATGTATTTCTTTTGTTCAACCACTATCCACAGTCTTACCATTAGATTTTAACACCTCGTCTGAATGATACAATTCTGGCTGCAGCTGCAGCTCAGATCCTTTGATATCTTCTTGACTTTCATGCGTTCCCTCACCAGTGATGTCTCAGAGCAATGGACTATGGGACTCCACTACAGATGCTGCCATAATCCTGATATTTCATGGCCTTTGGTATTAAATTCAGTCCAGCAGGTGGCTTAAGCTTTGATTGTGTCCTTCAGGAAGCACAAAGGCAGAGCTGTTTCTTAAAAGAAATGGGTTATTCAGCCTAAGTGGAGTTGTGCCAGAACCCTCCTGGCATGCAGCTAACTAAATAATCCAGTTTCAAACAATTACCATTTCTGACCAGCTCTAGTTTCACATAATACACAGTAGTGACCAAGGAGATTTTTCTACCCAAATTGCCAGACTTGAGCAACAAAAGTCTGTGATTGCTTTGAAAAGCAGGGGTTCCTGAATGCTGTTTGAGAAGAACACATTCTTTGATTTGGATGGTTACTCATGCACTCATAAAAGATGAGCTTAATATCCTTCACAGAGAGCACAGTTTACCATTCCAGTGCCAGGAGAAGCAGCAAAAGCAGTGCTATAGCATATGTTGTCACTAGCTTACTGCTAAAGCCACTGTCTATAGGTACTGATAAGGAATGTCTCAGATTCTGTCATTAGTCATTTCGTTTTTCCATTTTTCTAGATATTTTTGATGTTGAGATTTATTATTCACAAGTTGCCTTTGTCTAGGAGCTGGGGGATAAACCTTTGCAACACAGACTGTGAAACAGAAAGAAAGGAAATGAGTTAGAAATTGAAATGACAGCTTTGGTGATGGCTTTTTGTTCAACTAGTCAACTGTGCTATAGTGCAATTGAATGAACTGTTTCCAGTGTACCTCAGAAAAAATATGAAGGAGCAATGAGTATGTATTTCTTTCCTCCTTTTAGTACAGCATATGATGTCTTTAATGCTATTTCAACTTGCAGAAATGAAATTGTTACCAAATGTTCCTTATAATAAAAGTTGTTATTGCTATGAAGTTTTAAAGCAGTAGTAGTATATATAAAAACGTAACTTAACCTTCCAGGGAACCACAAGTAACCTCAGAGAAAACTATCAGTATGAATAGCTCCTGTCATGTCTTGCTCAACTCACTTTTTAGACTGGATTAGTATAGTATAAAACTAGCTGTGTACATGCGTTGTAAACTGCTTTCCAAATACAGCTCTTGGTGTCTGATACTTATGTTCAGGAGAATGTAGAAGGTATTCATAATGAGGGACCTAGGTTCAAGCAATCATGAATATAAAGAACTCATGAATTAATAACTGATTTAGATTTGCATCTCAGTATTCGGGCATTTCAAGAAATCTTGGAGCTTGGGTTTGCTACAGAACAATTTACAAAACAGTTAAAAATAGCAATATTTTCTACTTTCCATGCACAAACTTTCTTATTAGAGAAAATAGTACGTGTTTGCATATAGATGTATATATAGAAATTATGTTGCACATATGTATTTATTAATTAACAAATGTAAACACTAATATATTTTTAAAAGAAAGGGGGAAGGAAATAGTAAAGACAAGATACACTAAATTTTAACAATGGCTATTATCCATATGAACTGTTAGGTTCCTGGAAATCCTGGAAAAACTATACACAAAAGTCTTTCTAGACACTTGTAATGGTTATGATCAATGTTAGGTTATGTGATTATGTATCTTGATTACATCGGTTAAAACGTTTCCTACAAGAGATGAAAACATGAAGCAAACTAATGAAGAGCACACAAAAGAGAGAATGGGAAACAATCTCAAATCATTCTAATTTCATTTCATTTTTCATAAGAGTACTTGGCTTAGGCAGATACTTCAAACAGACTGCATGTTCACGTACAGGAGTTATGAAACCACCTCTCATTGAAAATGGTATGTGATGGCATGTTAAAACGTGTAATATACAATGAGATCAACATCTGTAGGTTACACTGAGATAAGATAGCATATGCAAAGCTGCTGCCCATACCTTGACAGATGTAATTTACTCAAGTTTAAAATTTAGCTGGCATGTGGATACAAAGAGGGGGACCATTGCATTATGCCCTCTGTGCTCCTGTTGGTATGTGCTTTGCTTCAGAGATAGAGTCATAGAACCAGAATCGTCTAGGCTGGAAAGGACCTTTAAGATCATTAAGTCCAACCATCAACCTAACACCGCCAAAACCACTACTCAACCATGTCCCTAGGCACCATGTCTACCTATCTTTTAAATCCTTCCAGGGATGGTGACTAAACCACTTCCCTGGGCAGCCTGTTCCAATGTTTGATAACCCTTTTGGTGAAGAAATTTTTCCTAACATCCAATCTAAACCTCTCCTGATGTAACTTGGGGCTGTTTCCTCTTGTCCTATTGCTTTTTACTTGGCAAAACTGACTGACCACCACCTCGTTATAACCTCCTTTCAGGTAGCTGTAGAGTGATAAGGTTTCCCCTCAACGTACAGCAGGACAGTCAATTCCCTAGTTCTGTTCACCACGCTATTCCTCATACAAGCCAGGATGCTATTGGCCTTCTTGGCCACCTGGGCTCATATTCAGCCTGCTGTCCGCCAACACACCCAGGTCCATTTCTGCCAGGCAGCTTTCCAGCCACTCTTCCCCAAGCCTGTAGCGTTGCATGGGGTTATTGTGACCCAAGTACAGAACCTGCCTCTTGGCCTTGTTGAACCTCATACCATTGGCCCCAACCCATCGATCCAGCCTGTCCAGATCCCTCTATAGACGCTTTCTACCCTCAAGCAGGTCAACACTTCCACCTAACTTGGTGTCATCTGCAAGCTTTGTGAGGGTGCATTTGATCTCCTCGTCCAGGTCATTGACAAAGATATTAAACAGAACCAGCCCCAATACTGAGCCCTGGGGAACACCACTTGTGACCAGCCACCGACTGGATTTAACTCAATTCACCACAACTCTTTGGGCCCAGCCTTCCAGACAGTTTTTGACCCAGCGAAGAGTACACCTGTCCAAGCCATAAGCAGCCAGTTTCTCCAGGAGAATGCTGTGGGAAACCATGTCAAAGGCTTTACTAAAGTCCAGGTAAAAAACATCCACAGTCTTTCCTTCATCCACCAAGCGGGTCACCTTGTCATAGAAAGAGAACAGGTTAGTCAAGCAGGACCTGCCTTTCATGAGCCCGTACTGACAGGACCTGATCACCTGGTTGTCCTGCATGTACCACATAATGACACACAGGATGATCTGCTCCATAACCTTTCCAGGCACTGAGATCAGACTGACAGGCCTGTAGTTCTCTGGATCCTCCTTCCGGCCCTTCTTGGGGACGGATGTCACATTTTCTAACCTCTAGTCAACTGGGACCTCCCTGGTTAGCCAAGACTGCTGATAAATGATGGAAAGTGGCTTGGTGAGCACTTCTGCCAGCTCCCTCAGTACCCTTGAGTGGATCCCATCTGGCCCCATAGACTTGTGTAAGTCTAAGTGTCTAAGATTTCAAGGAAGAAATCTGCAGTCTCTGGGAAGCTCTCTAACTCTTCCTATTTCTAGTTGCTTGAGTTTTCATTGAGAGAAGCAAAAGCTAGTGCTTTGCTTCTAAATTCTATCTCATACCTCATCAGGCATGAATTTCACATTTACTGAACCACATTTACTGTTCACAAAACTGTGAGTTAACTGCATGAAGCAAAGGCAGAGACAATGTCTTATTTATAAACACAGAATCATAGAATGATATGATATAGTTAGGGTTGGAAGGTACCTTAAAGATCATCTAGTTCTAACCCCCCTGCCATGGGCAGAGACACCTTCTAGTAGACCTGGTTGCTCAAAGCCCCATCCAACCTGGCCTTGAACACTTCCAGGGATGGGGCATCCACAACTTCCCTGGGCAACCTGTTCCAGTGCCTCACCACCCTCAGAGTGAAAACTTTCTTCCTCATATCTAATCTAAATCTACCTTCTTTCAGTTTAAAATCATTACCCCTCATCCTATCACTACACTCTCCATGTCTTTTTATATTGGGGGCTCCAGAGCTGGACGCAGTACTCCAGGTGGGGTCTCACCAGAGCGCAGTAGAGGGGCAGAATCACCTCCCTCAGCCTGCAGGCCACTCTTCTTTTGATGCAGCCCAGGATGCGGTTGGCTTTCTGGGCTGTGAGTGCACATTGCCAGTTCATGCTGAGCTTCTGATCCACCAACACCCCTAAGTCCATCTCCTGAGGGCTGCTCTCAATCTATTCTCCACCCAGCCTATATTTGCACATGGGATTGGCCTGACCCATGTGCAGGACCTTGCACTTGGCCTTGTAGAACTTCATGAGGTTCACACAGGCCCACCTCTCAAGAATGTCCAGGTCCTTCTTGATGGCATCCCTTCCCTCCAGTGTGTCAACCACACCATACAGCTTGGTGTCATTGGCAAACTTGCTGAGGGTGTACTCAATCCCACTGTCCATGTTGCCAACAAAGATGTTAAACAGCACTAGTCCCTGTACTGACCCCTGAGGAACACCACTCACCACTTCTCGCCACTTGGACATTGAGCTGTTGACCGCAATGCTTTGAGTGTGGTCATCCAGCTAATTCCTTTTCCACCCAGTGGTCCATTGGTCAAATCCATATCTCTCCAATTTAGAGACAAGTATGTCGTGCAGGACAGTGTCAAATGCTTTGCACAAGTCCAGGTAGATTATGTCAGTTGCTCCACCCTTATCCTCCAATACTGCAACATCATAGGTGGTGACCAAATCTGTCAGGCAGGATTTACCCTTAGTGAAGTCATGTTGGCTGTCACCAATCACCTCCTTACTTTCCATGTTCCTTAGCATAGTTTCCAGGAGGATCTGCTCCAGGGTCTTGCTGGGCACAGAGGTAAGACTGACCAGCATGTAGTTCCCTGGGTCTTCTTTTTTTCCCTTGTTTAAAATGGGGGCCATGTTTCCCCTTTTCTAGTCAGTGGGAATTTCACCAGACTGCCACAAATTCTCAAATATGACAGATAGTGCCTTGGACCAGCAGATGAATCTTATCAGGTCCCATTGACTTGTGCACCTTCATGTGCCTTAGATGGTGTCAAGCCTGATCTTCTCCTACAGTGGGCAGTTTCTCAGTCTCCCAGTCCTTGCCTTTGCCTTCTGCAACTCGGATGGTGTGGCTAGAGCACTTGCCAGTCAAGACCAAGGCAAAAAAGTAATTGAGTACCTCAGCCTTGTCCATATCATGGATAACCTGGTCTCCTGCTTCCTTCTGGAGAGGACCCACATTTTCCCTAGTCTTCCTTTTGTCACCAACATACCTATAAAAGCTTTTCTTGTTGCCCTTGATGCCCCTGGCCAGATTTAACTCTTTCTGGGCTTTAGCTTTCCTAACCTGAGTCCTGGCTGTTTGGACAATTTCTGTATTCCTACCAGGCTACCTGTCCTTGCTTCCACCCTCTGTAGGCTTCCTTTTTGCATTTGAGTTTGTCCAGGAACTCCTTTTTCATCCATGCAGGCCTCCTGACATTTTTGCCCCACTGCCTCTTAGCTGGGATGTACATGTACATACACAACATTTGTATTTATGTTTGGCCCAAGATGCTGAATGTTGTTCTGACTAGCTCAAAGAAATTACAACTGAAACTATTTCTATAAAGAAATTATCATTTTATATAAAATGTAAGCTCTGATTTCTTCTGGCTTCAAGAAAGGTATTAAAACACACAAACCATTTGCATTCAATTAACAGCACAGTTGGCACAAACCAAAAAAACAAAAATCCAAAAGCAAAGAGCCCTAATCTGTCTACAAAAATAGGATATAG
>VFFE01006735.1:2228507-2258398 GCA_008921705.1 Burhinus oedicnemus | reverse complement strand
CTGGGGTGCCCCAAATGACATCGCCCACCAGACCCCCACCTCCCTTTTTTACTCCCCCCAAAAAAAGGCACAAAACAAGGGAAACAGCCCTGACCAGCACCTCTTTAATAATGCCATTTACATATGTACATGCCCCTTCCAAAAAAGAGGAGTTTCACCAGCCAAAGAAAGGGGGGGGCAGCCCCCCAGCCCCTGTCCCGCAGGCTGCCGGCTGCCTCACAGAGGCGGAGCGTGCCAGGGGATGGTGCCAGGTCTCTCACTGGGGCTCTGTTCCCCGATGTTCCCCCTCCGTTCCCATGCTGGGACGGGCTCCCCAGGGCAACAAATGCCCCCAGCCCCTGTTGGCTCTGGGTTCTCCCCCCAGACAGCCCTTGCTGCTGCCGCCCCTGCAGGGGAGCACCCACTGTACACAGAGCCAGGAGTCCCCAGACCCAGGGCTGTCCCTTACCCTCAGGGTGCTCAACCACCAGCAGGTAAACCTGGGCTGGGGGATCTATTGAGGATCACGAGACGTGTACAACAAGGCATCTGAAAAACAGAAATCCCCAGTTATATTTCAGCATATTAAAAAAAAATAGCACAGAAGAAAGTAGAGGAATTCTGTCAGACTGAGGGATAGGATAGTAGCTGAGCGACAGGAGGATTCTAGGGAAACGGGTGAGCTCGAAATACGGCACACCCTTTAGAAGCCAGAGTGATTTGAACTCTTAAAATCAGTTTTAAGACTAATTGATACCATTTTGAACACATTCTTAGCATAACAGTAAACCCTCTGGCTGGTATTGGGAAACGCCTTGTCTCTTCCTCATGGCACTGCCGCAGGGAGATAACCCTGCGGAGCTGCAGGACAAAGCTCTGCCGTAACCAGAATTGACGCTGACGGACCCACAGCTACAGCCCTCGCGCTGCTGCCGCCGCACACCTTGCTTGCTTGGCCAATACAGCTGAAAGGGAAGTGTAAAACTTTGAAGAGTAAAATGAACAATAAAGGACAAAGCTCAGTCATTCACTTTATGCTGAAAAGGTGTATGCATGTTTACATACATCAAATAAAAATACACTACAAAAGTATTTGACTTTCCTTTGGCACTAATTTAACTTGCACAGCTGTGAATTGATACCATTAAACTATCCATCTCCAAAATACACAGTTATAATTTGACTAGGGTTTTTTGTGTGCTGCACAATTAGGAGGGACATCTGGCCAGCTGCACTGCCCAAGAGTGATGCTACTGAACTGCCAAGTACCTCAGGAAAAATGTAGACACACATCCGAGACGTACCTTGTACCAGTGCAGACCGCTGTGGATCCTTTCCGTCTGTCCTGTACTGTCATGGCAGAAGAAACGTCGACCACTGAGAAATGGTGGCAGCTGACATTCTGCTGAGAGGAAAAAACCCTTTAGCGGAAAGCTGGGTAGGAATCTAAAGCTTTCTTTTTCCTGAAGGTTTGTGAAGACTACAGCTGAGCAGAGGAAAAAGTATCTGGCATCATCTTTGGTATAGTTGTTGATATGGGCTGCTAGAGCTTTTGCATTTTTTAGACAACCCTGCCTTTTTTTGACTCACTGGCAGCTTTACTTTCCCGAGAACCACTTTCCTAGATACACGCAGGTGACAGACACAGACACTGATGTACTGCACCACCTCCAGCTCCTTCCACTCAGCAGCACACAGACTGCCACAGTCTTCCTCATCCCCAACTAGGACACAACCACCTTCCACCTGTCCAGCCTCCCTCATGTGCAACGCGGCTGCAGGACTTAGCTGTGCCCAGCGCGCAAGTCTGAGCTCGTCCTCCGTGGCTGTCCACAGATCTCGCACAGAGCTCCTGGCTGGGATGCTCCTTCAGCTGCCAGCCTAGACATCGGCACCTGCAAGAGGCAAGAACAGTTAACCCAGCGGCCAGGCAACTGCACAGCCCTCCCAGAACTATCCCCTACTCTGAAGCCTGTAATTGTTCTCAGAATTAAGATTTGGCTCTGTGCTGCTTGGGTCACCTCCTCCAGCTCCATTTCATTACCAGGATGTCACATCGCCCTCAAAGACCAGCAGGCTCACTTAGGTACCCAGATAAATCCATTCTTCGGGAGACGGTGGTACTCAGGAGAAACTGGCACAGACTGAGACGGCAACGCTAGAAGCGTTTCCCTTACGTGGCACGAAAACGCACTCCCCCAACACGGAAAGGAGGAACAAGCAGTCCCCTCTCACCTGCCCGTCCTCTCACTTGCCGCAGGCAGGAGAAGGAAAGCTGGGGGACCACGTCACTGTGCGCGAGCGCCAACCGTTCCGGCCACTGTCACCAGAAGCCTGGCTCTCATCCGTACGAGAGCTGGGATGCCTGCCTGACTCCCCCAGCCCTCTGTCACCCCTACTCCATTTATGCTTCTGCACTAAGCAGAGCCCGAGCCTCTCCGGGCAGCGCAGGCCGGCGTGTAACCGCCGCAGCAGGCGGTACTGCCCGTCAGGCCTTCAGGCCGCTCACAAGGCTGCGTCCAGCCAAGGCAGGATAAAAACCCACGGCCTTTAAAAACCTCCACAGGCTGGAGGGACTGAGCTATAGGGAAAACGAACAATGACAGAAGCGGAGCTTCGCTTCCCTCTCTCCAGCGGCCCAACACACGACGCTGCCGCCCTCTCCGCCGCCGTGGGCCCGCGGGCTCTAGGACCCGGCGACGGCGCGGGCCGCAACTCCGCGGCCTGCGGCCTGGTGCGCCGCCGAGGGCCTGCGGGCTGCCCGGGCCGCCGCGCCGCGCCTCAGCGGCGGGGGGCGAGGGGCAGGGGAGCGGCGCGGCGGGAGGGCGTCCCGATGCCCTTCTCGGGTGCGCCGGGCAGCTTCACCGCCAGTTGCTGCTGGTGCCCGGCGCCTCTGAGAGCCCTCTGGTAACTATCTGGCTCGGGAGCGGCCGAGAGAAGCCGGCGGAGGTGGGGCGGGGGGAGGCTGGGAGCCGGCGGTAACTGCGGGCCGCGGGTGAGGGGTGGCCCGCGGCCCCTCGGCTGGGCTCCCCGAGAGCGGCGCGGCTGCCCGGGAAGGGCGGACGAGGCGGTTTTTTTCTCCTTGTCCTGCGGTAGCGGCCTGCCAGGCCTGACGGTGACCCTGAAACGGGAGGAAAACAGGAAACGCCTTCAGAGATTTGTCTTAAATAAATCAGCAAAGTCTCTGAAGAACTCTTCCGAATGAGGTCTGGGTGAACCTCCAGCCCTTGATAAGGCTCCGTTTTCTTTTGTTGACATCTGTGTTGTGTATATACTCGATTGTACTTAATGTCTTTGTGTATATGTACAGGTCACATGCACGTGTTCTTGGAGACGTAAGAAAATCTTGCCTATGGGAAAAGAAATTCTTGTCCTTTAACTTTGCCTTAAAGTCATTCAAAACTGTACTAAGAACCGTACAGATGAACTGTTCCATTTGGGAAATGTAGGATATTTGTAGCAAGTGCTACAAGGAAAGTAAGGTGTTCTACTGTTTTCTTAAAAAACAGTACTTTTTTTCTTTTCTTGATCCACTGCCTCACTGAAGTATTTAGAATGTTTTAATTACTGAGAATAATTGGTTATATGGAAATGGCTGGCTCAGCCAGTTCCCTGCAAAAATAGCTAGTTCAGTCAATCTTGTGTAGTTTCCAGTGCATTTTAGAAGATAATTACTTTAGTTCTAGCTTTGTAATATACCTTTTTTCTTTTTTCCCCCCAGAAGAAATACAGTTTAATGGTCATGTGGTTTTTTTCTCCGTAAAAATCTTAGAATCATGGAATGGTTACAGTTGGAGTACGTTAGACATTTTGTGCATTAGCCTTCTTGAAAATATTCATTGAAGTTTTATGCCCGTGTTGGAGTTGCCCTTGGTTGTCGTCGTTTTTTTCCTAACAGCTAGCATTCTGGTTTGGGATTTATTGGCTTTACTGGATTTTATTTGGATTTTCACCCCTCTCTGCATCGGCTGTGTCATTGCAAGAACTTTTGCCTCATTTCTAGTAAGCCAGAATTGTCATTCATCTACCAAATTCTCCACTGCACACTGAGATTCTGCCTGTCTGCTTGGTGTCAGGTGTGATGCTGCCCACACTTCAGAGAATGCTGTTGTGGCGCTTTTAGCTTCTTACTTCTAAGTAAAATTTTTATTTTGGTATTTCATCTGTGCACAAACTGTGATGACTGGCTTTTCCTCGGTATTCAGTACAGTGCTTTCTAGGTGCGTTCTGAACTCCTGTCGCTTTTCATCTGGCAGGCAAATCACCACGCAAGCCCAGTATTTTAGTCACATAGTGTGAATGGAAGTCATTCTGGCGTGGCATCCTGACTGCAGAGCAGCATTCCGCAGCAAATCTGACCTACCTGCTTGTCTGTCTTGGAACTGACTAGTTTCTGCTACTTGCAGGCATAGTGAATAGGTGTACTTTCTGCAGAAAACTCTCTTCGGATGGCTGAAATTATGTTGTACCTTTACAGTCCATTAAATGGTGAGTGTACAGCAGGGTAGTAAGAAGCAGCTAAGGGTCTGCTCCTTCTGGGTTCCTTGCCTTGCTAGTACTGTAGGTTTTTCTGGAAATCTCTGTTGCTAAGCATAAACTATTTTCCTACTTCCCATGCGCCGATTGTTGTAATTTTTAAGGTCTTCATGCATTTTGTCACGAAGCAAATATATATATATATACACATATATATATATATAAAGAGCTTACATGAAATACTTTGCCTCTCATTCTGTATGGTTGTTTTGCAAGTAGGCTGGACTTTGGCCTTGTGAAAGCCTTCAGAGTTGGCAAGTATGCTACACTGAATGCAGAACCTCAAACTTGCCCAGGCTGTGGCCAACCCATGCCACTTCAGGTCTGCACAGGTCCATTGAATGCACAGTGTGAAGGGAAAAGCTCGGAAGTAGTGATGGTGAGTAAAGTTTGACTGTGGACTAGAAACGTTTTCGTCTGGATGGAAGGTAATGCAGACCTCTAATCCCTGGTCGAGATTAGTGGTCTGAATTCTACCTGAGTTTGAACATCCAAAACCAATGAGATGATAGAAAATGCTGGCTATGTGGACTTAAGTAGAATTTGAGCCATCTTACTCTAGTCCTGAATGTACCCAGGGTTTTCATGACCTCGTTACCTCTTTTGCAAACATTTAAAAAAACCCCCCAAACTTCAATTTTTGTGGGTTAGCCTGCTTTTGAGAACTTTGCTTCTAGCCTTGTCTTTTTTTGTAGCTATCCCGTTGTGAAAAAGATGAGTGGTTTTGATTTTGTCTAATAAAAGGAAATGGAATATGCCTTCTCTTTTTGGATCATTGTATGTTATCTAAGTACTTTGTACTGTGTCCTTCAGAAGAACATGAGAGAGAGATCACCAGTGGAGAGTTACAAAATGGTTTTGCTACAAAGTGGAAGTTCATCCTTTTAAAGTGTCACTAAGAGTGGGTTTGTGGTCTTTTGGGAAAGTCGAGGAGATAAAATGGATTGATAGACTTATTTGTAGTCTTACTTGTAGTGTTACTTGTCAGGCTGAAATAGACGAGCTGTATTCCCATCTAAGAGTCTGCGATAATTTTCAAAGTATTCTTTGTCTGCAAGGTGCTGAGGATCTCATCTGTCCTGAAGTTTGTTAGAAAGTAAACTTGTTTTATAATGTCTTAACAAAAGTAATGATGAAGAGTTCTTGTTTTGAGAGAAGAGTAGCCCTATTTGAAATCACTGTCAGTACAGATATCACAAAGTGTGGTGAATTGAGCTCTTCATTGGATGTGAATGACCCATGCTATTATGAAGGTGGAAGCAAATTAAAGGAGATGTAATTCTGGAAATTAAACAACGTAGAGGTTCTTTTTGATGAACCTTCAGGTTTATTACCATTCTGTATCTTTTCCAGTGTATAACTTCTTTTTCTTAATATTCCCATAATTCTGTTTCTTGGACTTTCTTCTTTATAATTCATAGGCTGTGGGCTTTTTTGTCTGTCCCTTTCTTTAAATATTCTCTCTCTTTTTCTCAGTACATATGCTTATAAAATCTATTTTTATATTTTATGTTGTGGTTTTTTTCTTTTGGGAGAAGTGTGGAACTTATGTAGAATCAGCAGCGATTACAAATAAAGCTATGGCAGTTCTGCTATTTGTGTGCTAGCTTCTTTCTGCAGAGACACGCTGCATCCTGCAACAGAATACTAGAAACATCTGTCATTTCTAAAAGCTGCCAACAGGAATCCCAAATTTTAGTTAGACAGCATCCAGGCCAATGCATTTGCAGCATACGTTTTTAGACACTTGATTTTCTTAATTTGCTATTACCTTTCTCATTTCCATCTTTGTGTGCTTGTTATTGAGAAAATGGGAAAAGAATTGCAGCATGTTGTAAGGGAGGCAGCCTTTTGTGTAAATAATACTGTGGGTTTTATTGTGTTCAAGATTTGTTGCAGCACTGAAATTATTGCATACTACAGAAATGCCTTTTTTTTTTTTCCCCCCCTGCAAACGTTTAAAAGAAACCCCAAACTTCAAACCTCAATTTTTGTGGCTCTTTTTCATGCAGAGGCTCTGTGCTTGCATTCCACCCTGGTTGGAATTTTAGCACGCTGTTGACTTCAGCGTGGCATAAGACAGGCCCAGAACTTTTTCAGGCTTTCCATTTCAGGAGCCATGCTTAGACAGAAATTGACTGCGAAGAAGCTGTTGTTGCAATTGCTAAGATCTGTGCAGAAGCAGAGTATGTTTCTTTGCTGTTTGAAAGAGTGGTTGTGTTTTAAAAGTTGGTGTTCTTCAGGATGACAGCGGGGTACCACGGAGCAAATACTTCGGTTTGAGTGAGTGCATGTATTCATATTAACTCTGTTTTATGCCTAGTGCACAGAAGGGAGGAAGAATGGGGTAAATGACAACTGCATTGAAGTGGAAATTAAGTACTTTAAGTGGAAGGTTCTTTCAGTTTCATTATTTCCATGGAAGTAGGTTCTTCTGAAGGAACAAGAGAAATGAAGCCTCATTTTTGGCAATCTTGTAAAGCAATCCAGATATCTAGAGAGAAGGAAAGTTGTGGTTAAGTGCAAAATACTAAGTAGGGGTTGTTGTTGGTATTTCTTTCAATAAAGATTTTTGTTTCTTTAGTATAGAAGTTCCTTTTAAGTTATTTTACTGGGTATGCATACTTAATGTTTGTTAGGGTATTTCTTGGTACATAAGCAGTCAGCTTTGCGTTTACAGTGTTATTAGCTGAAATTTACTTTCAGGTGGCACATGGTTGGATTTGTGTTTGGACATTTAAGTTATGACGTAATGAGCTCTATACAGGTAGTCTACAAACAAATTACAGTGTCTTATTTTACTCGGCTAAAATCAATTATTTCCATTGATTTCCAAAACTGGAACATCGTTTCCATGCATGGGAGCTAATCCTTCAAAACCACAAACAATATTTAGTGATACAGTTAACTAGTACAAAGCATCGTTTGCAGTAATTAAGGAGTTATCTTCTTGGAGTTTCTCGCCTGCAGACATAGGGTTTTTTAGATTTAATTTTGAAAAACAAAGGTGTAGTTGCTAAGATGCAGATTCCTATCTCCTGTCGTGGAATCATAGAATCACCTAGGTTGGAAGGGACCTTTAAGATCATTGAGTCCAACCATCAACCTCACACTGCCAAAACCACAACTAAACCATGTCCCTAAGCACCACATCTACCCGTCTTTTAAATACCTCCAGGGATGGCGATTCCATCACCTCCCTGGGCAGCCTGTTCCAATGCTTGATAACCCTTTCTGTGAAGAAATTTTTCCTCCTATCCAATCTAAACCTCTCCTGGTGCAACTTGAGGCCGTTTTCTCTTGTCCTGGCACTTGTTACTGGGGAGATCAGCCCCCACCTCGCTACAACCTCCTTTGAGGTAGTTGTAGAGAGCAATAAAGTCTCCCCTGAGCCTCCTTTTCTCCAGACCAAACAACCCCAGTTCCCTCACCCATTCCTCATAAGACTTGCTCTCTAGACCCTTCACCAGCTTCGTTGCCCTTCTCTGGACACGCTCCAGAATCTCAATGTCTTTCTTGTAGTGAGGGGCCCAAAACTGAATGCGGTATTTGAGATGGGGCCTTACCAGTGCCAAGTACAGGGGCATGATCACTGCCATAGCCCTGGTGGCCACACTGTTGCTGATACAGGCCAGGATGCTGTTGGCCTTGGCCACCTGGGCACACTGCTGGCTCATATTCAGCCAACTGTCCACCAGGACCCCCAGGTCCTTTTCCACCAGGCAGCTTTCCAGCCACTCTTCCCCAAGCCTGTAGCGCTGCATGGGGTTGTTGTGACCCAAGTGGAGGACCCAGCACTTGGCCTTGCTGAACCTCATACCATTGGCCTCGACCCATCAATCCAGCCTGTCCAGATCCCTCTGTAGGGCCATCCTACCTTCAAGCAGGTCAACACTCCCACCCAACTTGGTGTCATCTGCAAACTTACTGAGGGTGCGCTCAATCCCCTTGTCCAGGTCATTGATAAAGATACTGAACAGAACTGGCCCCAATACCGAGCCCTGGGGAACACCACTTGTAACCAACCGCCAACTGGATTGAAGTCCGTTCACCACAGCTCTTTGGGCTCAGCCTTCCAGCTAGTTTTTGACCCAGCGAGGAGTACACCCATCCAAGCCATGAGCAGCCAGTTTCTCCAGGAGAATGCTGTGGGAAACGGTGTTGAAGGCTTTTCTAAAGTCCAGGTAAACAACATCCACAGCCTTTCCCGCATCCACCAAGCGGGTCACCTTGTCATAGCATGAGGTCAGGTTAGTCAAGCAGGACATGAACCCGTGCTGACTGGACCTGATCACCTGGTTGTCCTGCATGTGCCACGTAAGGGCACTCAAGATGATCTCTTCCATAACCTTGCCCAGCACCAGGGTCAGACTGACAGGCCTGTAGGTCCCTGGATCCTCCTTCCGGCCCTGCTTGTGGATGAGTGTCACATTTGCTAACCTCCAGTCAACTGGGACCTCGCCGGTTAGCCGGGACTGCTGATAGATGATGGAAAGTGGCTTGGTGAGCACTCCCGCCAGCTCCCTCAGTACCCTGGGGTGGATCCCATCTGGCCCCATAGACTTGTGTGTGTCTGTCAGCTTTGAGGATTTGTCAGGGGACAGGCTGTAGAGGATAGACCCATGTCCATACATTTAACATTGAGTAAAAGCACAATAATATAGTTAACGAAGGAAGATTATTCCAAAAATTGTTAAATGTTTCTGATTTAAATTTGCTGGCGTTATTTCTAGCTGGGATAACTATGAAATGCTAGTTATCTCTATGAGGAAAAAGACAGTGTACAGGAGAAAGCATGAGGAGATGTTACTTCAAGAGTTGCTCCATTTATGGAATTCTCACTGTATTTTAGCACTGGGGATAAAAACTAAAAAAAAACCCAACCATATTTAAAGTTTGCTCATTGAACATTATTTTACAGACTGAGATGCAGCCGTCAACTGCCTGTGGACACAGATACACTTCTCTAGGAATAACAGCCAGTTTTTGGTGAGAGGCTGGGTGTATGAGTATGATTTTTTGATTTAGACCCAAGGTGCCATCTGCCAAACTGAGCATGTAACTTGCAGGTGGTCCTACGTCATAACGTGAGGTTCAGAATAATAGTATGTGGAGTTCCAAATGCATTTTATCACTTTATTCATGCTTGCACTTTGCTCAAATTTGCTATCATTAAACTCACAATCCAACTGTATCCTGTTACTTCCCTGGTTAACCAAAAAGAGTCTTTCCCTACCATTTTTGAAAAATTCTTTAAGGCAAGGCTGATGCTTGACAAAATTCCTCAGCAGTACATCACCAGTTTGAGTCCAGCCCGGAGCAGCATTAATTCAAAGTTGTTCTTTGGTGGCCTCTACTGCACAACGGGTGTCCTTTGCACTCTTGTGTCCCTGTTCATTTTCTAGTGGCTGACAGAAGAAGCAGAGACACCCAGAATTATATGAATTCTGGAAATTTAACTGTCTTTTCACACTAGGGAATCTTTTTATTAAATTCAAACCTCAAGTAGAGTTTTAGTGTATTACCTGAAGTTATTATTTTGTAATAATTGTTGCAAAGAAGGATAAGAATATATACACAATCACATCATGTAGTCACTCATTGGTTTACTACATGGATGGCTGCAGTATTTAATAATATTCAGTAATGCAGTGTAGTTCATTACAAAACATACAAGCAATTGAAATTACTGAAGAAATTTGTCTAAACAGAATACGGTCATCTAAGTTATGATTACCCAAGATACAAGCTGTTGCTCCAGCAAAACATTTGTTCATCTTTAGTCATGATAGCTGATTGTAATATTGGTTTCAACTCCTACTGAAAAGTGTTAAAATAAGTCCTCACACAGTCAAAATGCTTTCAGCCACCTTGCCATGCTTCGATTCCCCATTTTGGGGGTTCAAACCTCACCCCAGGGTTTATGTCACGTAACAAGCATAGACTATGTCCTGAAAAGGCAGAGAACAATAGTGTGTGTCTGTGTAAAAGGAGAACACAGAGGGAAGAGCTTCACATACTTGAAAGTGCTGCTGTTTTGTTATATGTTAGACTTTTAAAGTCACAGGGGTGAAGATAATGTTTAAGACTCAGTTGGGATGAAGTGGGCTGGTGCCAGCCTAGCAAGCCAGACTCTGCCCACGTGCTGTCTGACTTCTCGACTTTGTTAAATAATCATGAATCGAGTTGTCATTCCTTGCCTGGTAAGGTCTCCACCCTGCTGGCCAGTTGCGATTGAACATGACGGAGAGTATCGGTCTGTGAGACGACTGCACGTCTTAACGATTCTGAGCTGTAGGTGAGCAGGTTGAAAAAAACATTTTATGTGCCTGTGGGAAAGTAACAGAAGATGGGGAAGGAGGGTTGTAACCGCGGCCAGGTGACCTGCACCTGGGGTGTTGAGGAACACGGATGTCGCACCGATTGGTGTTCAGTCTTACGTGCTTGACAAGTAGAACATCTGCACTTAGATACCGCAGGCCTTTGACGGACTTCGAAGCACCCTGTTGAATGTGCTTGGGATTCCTGCCCGGCAGTGGGAAAGGTCAAAGCGCAGTGGCAAACTGTGTGCGAACCCCTGATACACAGGCAAAAACCAGCAGGTTCAGGCTCTCCCTCTTGCTAACAAGGACTCTCTTCCTCAGAAACACTCTCTAGCGAGGATGAGCTCTGCGGTGCCCGTGCTCCTGGCTGCTCCGTAGGAGACGCCCCGCTTTATGAATCTACTCTTTGCATTTCATCCGTGGTTTTGTGGTTGTTCCCGTGTCCTGCCTGTGCCGGCTCACACGGTGCCTTTACCTGAGGCAGCAGTCATAGCGTTAAGCCTGACTTCTGGAACGCAGCAGGGACGGCGGGTGGATGGAGAGCTGGCAAAGGGTTTGCCTCCTATTAAATACAACCGGCTCCGACATAACGGCTCCGCGGGAGCCAGCTTCCCGCCGTTCGAGGTGTGTGTGTGTGTGGGGGGGGGGCGCTGCCGGCTGAGGCCTACCCCCCCCACACCGCTGCCGGGGGCGTGGGGCCCGCTCGACCTCCGCGCGGGGCCGGGGCCAGCCCGTTGGCCCGGGACTACAGCTCCCGGCGGGCCCTGCCGGCGTCCGGCGCGGCGCCTGAGTGGCTCGCGGGGCGGGGAGGGCGCGCGGCGGCCGCGCGCCGGGGTAGCGGGGATGTGCGCGCCGAACGCCCGTGGCCTCTCCCGCGCGGGACGGAGCGGCGGGAGCGACGCCGTGAGGGGTGAGGCCTGCGACCGGCCGCCCGCCCGCATGGAGCTGAGCAGCGCGGAGGCGGCCTCCACCCGCTTTCTCGGCCTCACTCAGCGGTACGGGAGGCGGGGGGCCGAGCTCGGGAGGGGGCGCGGCGCGGCGCGGTGCGGGCCCGCGCTTGTCGGTGGCGGAGAGGCGGTGCTGTGCTTCCTCCGGGAGCGGCGGCGGCCGCCGCAGGCTCCCGCGTGGATGGGGCAGCCGGCCCTCGGGGCAGCGGAGCGGAGGGAGCGCCGCGGGGGCCGCTGCGGGGCCCCAGCCAGCGTCCCCGGGGCCGGTTCCGCGGCGGCGGTCACCGCCCTGCTGAGGGCGCGGGTACCTGTGGCCGCCTCTTGGAGGGAGGAAGACCCGCCGGTAGTGGCCAGCAGAGGTGTAGGCGGTCAGGAGGGTGGCGAGCCCCGGAGGGGGCTGTGTCGTTGTGGTCGCACCGGTGCCATCTGCAAATTCACCACCTTCAGCCACTGTCCGTCCGTCCGTCTCCCCCACCCCCCCCCACCCCAAGCAAAGCGCTTTGCGGTGTCGAGCTCCTGAAAGACAAAACTTGTGACTTGCAAGTATGTTTAAACTCGCTTTGTTGTTCGACTTTCAGGTCTGTCGAAGTTTGTAGGAGCTTCTGTTGAAATGGGAGGAAGCTGGTCCTCTCTCCTCTCCCTCATGGCTGTACATTTATGCAGCAGCAGCAGCTGTATTCCCAAACAGACGGGAGAGGGAAGTAGGGCGTACCCTGGGTGCTGTACAAACGTGTATAAGATTTTTTTGTTTTGTTTTTTTCATGTGAATAAAGGCTCATCTATCACTTTGCAATATAATTAAATTATTAAGCCAAACTGGTCTGAGCCGCTGGTAAACTCACCTAAGTATTTCAGTGCTGGCAATTCATCTTAACAGGATGAAAACTGTTTCAAAACCGTCGTAACTGGAGCAACAATGTTTTTCTGATGTAGATCAGGTCAGGACTGAGGAAGAATGTAATGCAATGAAGAAAATGAATAAGAAAAGCTAATACTAATCACAGCATATTTTTTAAATGAGATGGTGTGAGGTATCAGATAATTGATGAGTACAGATCTTGGTGGTAATGAAGAATGGAGGGCCAAAGAATAGAGCGGGCTAGAATTCATTGGGGAATATGTGCACTTATGCAAATAGCATGATATTGTAAATCTTGCCTAAGCATAAATTGAGGCTAAGATGCTTAACTTTCACAAGGTTGTCTGTCTGTGCAGTATTTATGTTGGTGTGAGATTCTGCTTTAAGTGCTTGATACAAAGCAGATGGCAACTATGATATGAAGTAGAAGGGTGATATGAAGTAGCTAGGTTGAGAAGATGCAGAGATTAGCATTGGGTATAATTCTGATTTTTAGAAGGACTTGTAGCGCATTGGAAAGTTAGCTATGTTTTAAGTACTTTGAATTGGAATGCAAATAGATAAGAATATTAACATTAAAACATTATTTTTTAAATCAACATTTTCCTCAGATACATTCCTGGTTTTTAAATAGTGAGAGTGGTGTCAGAAAAATGCTTTTGATAATGAAGGGTGTGGTTTGTGGTAAGATAATGTATTTCCTTAAATTATTGGAATGTAGTTTGTGGAAAGGATAGGAGCGTAAGCCTTTCAGGGGCACAGACTGTTCTTCATGCTTTTTCTGGTCTTGTTTGTGTTTTCCATCTATATCGCATGGTCTAAGAAAATAGATTATTTCTCCCCTTAAGCTTGCTTGCTCTTGGTGTTCTCCTCTGCATCATTTGATGAACATACCCTGTCTTGCTGCATCTGTGAATCTCTATACCCTTAGTAGGGACAGATCTTAGGTATTTGGGCTGGAATGGAGTCCTGTGGGTTCACCTTACAAGGCATGCATGGATATCATGTCTTTCTTTTCACTTGTGTCACCGTAGGTGTCTGTGACTGTGGGATTGCACCGGAGGCTGGCTGTGGTATTGTGGTAACTCTTCTCAGGTCCCGATGAACAGTGGTGTGAAGCCTCTGCCAGTTTCCTGGCAGAATGTGACAGTTCTGTCTCCTTGTTATTTTATGCATACTGCTGTTGGCTGCTGTCTGCGTGCTTATCATTGTGCCTCTCATGCATTCACAAAACTCTGAAACAGCCCTGCTCCAACCGCATCCTGGGCTGCATCCCCAGCAGCGTGGGCAGCAGGGCGAGGGAGGGGATTCTGCCCCTCTGCTCCGCTCTGATGAGACCCCCTTGCAGTGCTGCCTCCAGCGCTGGGGCCCCCAACATAAGACGGACATGGACCTGTTGGAGCAGGTCCAGAGGAGGCCATGAAGATGACCAGAGGGCTGGAGCACCTCTGCTATGAGGACAGGCTGAGAGAGTTGGGGTTGTTCAGCTTGGAGAAGAGAAGGGTCCAGGGAGACCTTCCAGCCCCTTCCAGTCCCTAAAGGGGTCTTATAAGAAAGATGGGAACAAACTTGTTAGCAGGGCCTGTTGCGACAGGACAAGGCGTAATGGTTTTAAACTAAAAGAGGGTAGATTTAGGCTAGATATAAGGAAGCCATTTTTATGGTGAGGGTGGTGAGACACTGGCGCAGGTTGCCCAGAGAGGTGGTGGAGGCCCCATCCCTGGAAACATTCAAGGTCAGGTTGGACGGGGCTCTGAGCAGCCTGATGTAGTTGCAGATGTCCCTGCGCGCTGCGGGGGAGTTGGACTAGATGGCCTTTAAAGGTCCCTTCCAAGCCAAACCATTCTATGATTTGTTTCTTAGTTATACAATTTGGTTTTCAATACTCTTTTCATATTTTATTTTTTAAAGCTTTTTGTTAGCTACTGACTTTGTTATCTCTGCAGCATAGATATACTACAATCTCAGCAGACTCTTCCTGATAGAGTTTGACTTTCACTCAGCTGAAATATCACCAGATTAAGGTATAGGACTTAGTTTGTGTGTATGCAGGTAGCTCTAAAATGCCTTCGTAACTCCCTGGGTTTATCGTGCAGGTGATTCATGAGATGGCATTTTCCTCTAGTGTCATGCATTTTGGGGTTAGCTTTGCCACAAGGCAGAAAGTAGTTCAGTTTTACAAACGTCAGCTTGCTTTTTCTCCTGTTTTGTGGAGCTATCGCATGACTGACGAAGGTCTCTAAGAATTATCCAGGTGGAGATGGTTCCATTCAAAGCCCAGTAGGCCGGATACTCTTTGTGGTGACTTTCTAATTTGTATTATGTTTGGGGTTGTCCAGATGTCACACACACAAAACGGTGACCTGGGTTTCCCAAGACTTGGAAAGACTTACCGTGCTAGTGACTGTTGTAGGATTTATTTATTTATTTATTTTATGCACTTCTTGAGTTGTCATCTTACATACATTTCTTCATTCAATCAAAGACTGAATTTTGGAGCTCAGCAGCAGCAAAATCTCTCTTGACTGCTGTTTCCATAACATTCTGCCACCAGTACTGACGGTGACAAGTGTCCATTGATCCAGAATTGCTTTTACAGGGGTTTCTAAGGCAACTAGGACACCTAGCTGCAAAAATGAATTTTGTAGAACAAAAGAAAATGCTAGCACTACCAAGATTACCTGATTTCTCTGTAAAAGTAAAAACAAACCCGAAAACCCACAATGCCTTAGAATGTATTGCAAATGAGGCATTCCATTTGTTCCATGCAGCATCTGACAAATTTCACATATGTGTCAAAATGCAGGAACTCTAAAAATTGCATTCGATACATTATTAATTTTTAGGTTTAATCTAAACTTTTCCAAATTCTCTCCGAAATGTGTGGAGGCAAAGGATCACTTTCAGCCTGTACAAAACTAAACTTGGTAACTCTTGGTTCTATCTGGAAGGGAAGATAAAATTGCTGTCTTTATTTTTGTCTGTATAGATGCTGATCTTGAAATAGTTTTATGTTACCCAGCCTTAATAACTGCAGAGAAAATATGTTAGCCGGATTTATGTGTGTTTCCTTCTGAAAGAAAAGATGAGAACTCAAAAGTAATAGCTTCAAAATTTTTCTTTACTGCAAACCATACTGAAGTACAGTTTGGGCTTTTTTTATACTTTTTTTTTATACTTCCCTTTTATACTTCCCTTCAGATGATGGAAACACGGAAGAAGATGATACATTTACTATAAAATGTAAAACATGCATGTTTTCCTTGTAAATGGCATGTAGGGGTAGGGTGAAAAGAGCCTTTGAGCATGTCAATTGTTGCTACAAAACCACATAAAGTAGAATTAACTGTAACAGGGGTAATTTTAGACGTGCAGCTCACAGGTACGTTCTTTTCACTACTCTGGGCCATCTTCTCTGTGTTGCAGGCTCAGAAGGAGCTCTGAGCCTTGTGGCGTGCTACAACTTCCGTGCAACCACGTGGCAGTATTGCATGGCAAGGTTCACTCGAAGGTCCCCCAGTGGTGGTAGCGGTAGGTGTGTGAAAGTGTTGGGCGTGAAGTCCTCGTGGTGTGTGATCAGTTAAGATCTGAACCGACTTCTGGATGCTCAGACTTCCTGACTTAAGAACGGCTTCTTCTGTTGGTCTCCGTTAAGATTGTTTCATCTTTGCCCAGTTGATAAGGCTCTGAAAATTCTCGGTGTCACAAATGTGAAAAGGTAGAGAGAGATGTACTGCCGCAAACTTTGAAAATTCCATCTTCAGGGCATGCTTTTTTCGGGTAGGAACCTGAAGTAGCCTTACTCACTGGAACTGACTCTTCTTGTGGCTCATTTCTAATTTATGTATCTCTAGGTTTTTAATACTATTTCCCTTCTCATTTTGTCTCCATCTACTTTCTGTCCTGCTGTGGGGAAAAAGGAGGAGTTACTGTTGTTACTTTAAATTACAGTACAAGCTGTTTGAACTGCAAGCTTTAACATTTATTTTTTTGATCTCAAGTGTGGTACAGCTCTGAAATACTTATGTCTACAAATAGCACATCGTAAGTGAGGTCGAATTGTAGCTGGGCTCCTAGATCAGGACCTAAGCCCAGTTTCTTCTTGTATCACAGACTTTTTCCATCTCTACTGTGCAGGTTCCTGATATGGGAACTTACTGTTTTCCTGGAAGGTATTTCATGCCGGTTCTCAGCAAAGTTAAGAGTAATAACCGTCCTCAGTCAAACATAAGTTCAGTGTGCAGGCAACCACAAGCTAAAAGCTTAAGTCATTGTATTTGTGTTTAGGCCATAACACTTCCAACCGAGTAATTGTTTTGGAGCTTGTAGAAATTGCATCTCATGTGGATTGACCTCAGTTCTTGGGGCAGTGTTCCTCAAGTCACTCGTGTTACTGCTGATGCGGCACGTATGTGTGTGCCCCATAGTTGTCAGAGCACAGACTACGGCTTCACTGCCTTCGGTATAATTAAAACTGGCTGTATGTGGTCCTTTTTGCTTAGGAAGCCGTGTAGATGTGTTTGTGCAACAAGGGGTCTGGCGGAAAGGCAACTGACTGAGAAAGTACAGGGCATACATTACCGTAAGTAGTAGTGTCATCTGAAGGTTCTCCACATGAAGTTAGAAAGGCAGCTCTATAGTCGCAGCAGCTAACCTTCTCGCTTCGGTGTGTGGGTCATTTAAAATTACGTTATGGTCGTGTCCTTATGCTTCCCGTGTAATCTACATCCTGGAAGCAAACACTAGAATTATTTTGGTGAGTTTTAAAGTTTTGTTAGATATGTCTCATTTGTAGTGCTTCTCCTTGGGTGAAGACCTAGAATCCAAGTGGGCAGAACTCAGAAATACGAATCACGTTTAATAAATTTTGAGTATTTATAAATACAAATCCAAATAGAAAAGCTGTCTAAAAATTAAAATGTTTTGGAGTCCATTGTTGCAGTATCTCCTACAGGCAAGAAGCCTGTATGAGGATGTTGCATTAAAAATTAGATATTTCTTCTGTTTCTTGATATAACATTGCAATTTACAGTACTGATAATTCTGAGAAAATTTAATATTTTATTGCTGGGTGGAGGGTTTCTTGTTGTTTTGTTTGGTTTGGGTTTTTCCCATTAAAATTAAATGACTTTATTTTCATTACTGCTGACTGAAAGGTGAACTGTAAGTTTGGAATGTGATGGAGAGATTGAGCTGCTAGCCCTGGTACAGACTGGCTAATCAAGATTTGGGTTAAATTTGCATCTAAATCTTTATTTAGCTTCTATTTGTAACATATATATCTCCATTGCAAAGGCAGGAGGCTTAGTGTTTATAGTTAGAGGAGGTGTTTGCTATCTGTTTTGACCCCATGAAACACATAGCGATGTGCTTGATGTGACATGATGGTATGACGTTATATGTGATAACATATGTAGATTTTGAACTTCGCATTGTAGGAGTACTTTTGCTTGCTTGACAATTTTATGTTTGTTAAGGTTGGCGGGGGGGAAACCCGTGAAATGCTCTTCTTTCCTTACGCTTTTGAATTAAAGTAATTTAGTTTCTCTTTGTGTGTAGGCTAAAAAAAGATTCTGAAAAAAACCACTAGCAATATACTAAGCATGAGCTTATTGAGCGTAATGCAGTTGTCCTATTCTAGACATTAAGTTTACTGTCGGTTTTTCTTCCCTTAGATTAAACACAGATTCCAAATGTGGTTTGAAATCACCACCTGCTTTGGAACTCTGATCATATCACGACGAAATATTTAATTTAGCTGTAGCTTTTGCTTCCAGTCAGGACACAGACATTTCTTTTCCTTTGGGGGTAATGTGAAAGCCAGACTGCAGTGGCTGCTAGAGATTGTGCATGTTGTAAGGAGTATTCCTCGCAGTAATGAGTTTATGCACTGTGAATCTTGTTCAGCGGGAATGATATTTGTCAATGGCAGCGTATAGCATTGCAGGAAACGCAGGGCTAGTTGGCTTGTGTACACTGATGAGGTTTTTCTATTCCAGCTCTGTCTCTGAAGATCTGGGTTGCAGACGCGGAGAGTTTAGCAGAAAGCATTACGGATCTGTGGAGCTTGTAAGTTTACATAGCCTGTCCTTTATTTTAGCAGCTTATAATGCCGAGCTCAAATCCTTTTCGCTTCCAGGTAAAAAATTTGATCCAGTTTGGAAAATGTGCTTTC
Source organism: Burhinus oedicnemus (assembly GCA_008921705.1). NCBI lineage: Eukaryota > Metazoa > Chordata > Aves > Charadriiformes > Burhinidae > Burhinus > Burhinus oedicnemus. The sequence continues at coordinate 2,239,579 of VFFE01006735.1, read as the reverse complement.
TAAACTGGATTTGAAAGTTACAGGGTAATAAAAATAGACTTCAGAATAGATACATTAGACCTGTGCTAGGAAATCTTTTTGCTGCCTTATTTATGAATATTTCATCATAACGGGACAGGAAGTGTTACATAAATACCGTGTTTACCCCCAGATGGAAATTGAGCCTTTTTTCCTATTATAAGCTGAAGATTGCAAAATATTAGCAAAAATATTTGATGAAGTACTTGCAACTATGTGACTTAAAAACAGTGTGCATGCTCGTGTGTGTACATATATATGTGTATATGGGATTTTATGTGTACATGCCTCAGAGTAGTGGGAGAGGGTTTAAAATTAAAAGAACTGGTCAGAATAAGGAGATTGAACACTGTTCCCTAAAATCTGTCAGTTATCCTGCATTTTCTTCAAATTCAAATATTAAGTTGGGACTTCATTTTTCTCATATATAAAATTCTTCTCTGCTCTGAAAATAGCAGTATGTCAGCAGTTAAAATAATGCCACTCTGTATACAAGGCCATAATGAAATTACATGAACTTACTATAGGAAAACAGAAGTGGGGAGGGGTAAAGCAATTGAAGTCCAGCTCTCTTACTGTGGGAAGAAATCACTGATTTTCTACTAGCTATAGTTGTAATTGAAAGTTCTTGGAGAGTATATTTATTAATATGTATGTAAGTTGGGCATAAATTGGTGGCTTAGTTGCTGGAAGTTGCATTGCAAGAACACCAGGTATCTTTCTTTTCTTTCCATACATTCCACATACTAGATGTGGTGTTTTAATCAAAAAGCAAGTGAACTGCTTTCTAGTAAGAGGCTCTTTTATTACTAGTACTTAGATTCTTCAGCTGGAAAAGAAAAATTTATCAGTGATTATAAATTCACAGTAAGCTCACACAAATGGTCTTGTCTTTTGATTGGTTTTCTTAAAATTCTGCTAGTATTTTATGAAAGCGTGTCCTTTTTATCTTTTGGAATACATATAAAGGTGCTTGTTGCCCTTTCAAATTTCTGAATGTTTAATATTGAACCTTTGTTGCTTAATATTTTCCACAGCAGCATCTCAATTGCTCAATTATTTCCATCTTTTATTTATTACAACACATTTATTTTGTCTCTGCCCTAAACAATTTTTCCTATATCTTTCCCACTGGTGTAATATGACCAGTTGTCCATAATTTCTCTTACATTTTATACAAGGCACCAAGATGTGTTGGAGTTCTTGCCATGTTAGTTTATTCCTGACACAGCCTCAGAACACTTCAAAGGAAGGAGCAAAGAGAACTTCAAAATGTTGTGTAACTGTTCTACAAAGTAAAGGGAGAAAGTATTATCCTAAAATAACATGCATTGCTAGAGGGAAGCAAGGAACGATATACTATTGCATGATTGTTGTTCAGATCCCATTTCTTAAATTTGGTATGATGTATGACAACCTCATTTTTCACAGTTTTGAGAGGAGTAACATGCAATATCATGTCAGAATTGTCGTGTTATCTTATGTTTTATTAAGTTCTCAAGAGCTTTTTTAACAACAAAGAGAGTTTCAGTGTTCTTGGAATCCCTGGATTGCCTTATAAAAAGACCAGGCACTCTTTCCAGAGTGTTTGTGAAACTATTGAAGTTCTCAGCTGGAAAGAAGCTGTATTTTCTGATGTTAATGCTGGAAGCAGACCAGGACATCTCCTGTACCTTATGTTGTTCAGTATCATCACTGAGTATTACGTCTGGAGATTCTTGCTGCTCTGTCTCCTGAAAACATCAGTAAATATAATGCAGTAAAAGACTGCTAGTCCCAGTAATACTGCCCGCAAGTGGAGTTTTAGGCTTAGCGAGGCTGAGAGGACAAGAATCATGTCTGTAAGAGCCATTGTTTTGAAAAGAGCCAGCTTCAAGATCAATTTCTGGAAAGTGGACACGTCCTTCTGTAGGCATTCTGTGTGTTGGTGCAGCCAAAATCTGAGACAGGAGAATTTCTGGTTAGTACTGGGATCTACCAGAAGAGTGACCAGCTTTCCCGCTCATGCCTCCTTAGAGTTATAATTGGGTCGTTCCAAATCCGTAGTGAAATTAGTAGTAGCTGTGCTGATCCCTTCTCTGTGGGTAGTCATGTGATGCCTAGGAGAAGAAGAAACCATAGTAAGCTTTCATTGCTGATCATGTGGCTATTTTTGGAACTAGAACCTCTATCTTAAACTCTCTTGTAGCTTATATCTAGTGATGCTGATGGAGCCATTCAAAGAGCTGGACGGTTCCGTGTGGAAAACGGCTCCTCTAGTGAGGTAAGTGGCTAAAAATACTCATAGAAAGCTGAAAAAAATGACTCAGCTTCGGTTATTCTTCACCACTGAAAGATGTATTTGCAGTCAATTACTAAGGAAGAGGACTTGAAAAATGCTAAATAAATATGAGAATCTAAGAGGAGGGAGATGGTGGTTTTCCCCCCCAAAATCTAGCTTAGCTTTTCTTTCAAGAGTATGCAATCTCAACAATTTAATTTTTTAAGGGAAAAGCTGGTATTTCGTTCAGTTTTGGTAACATTTTGCTCACCTGGTCATGTTAGAAGAAAAACACCTATCTTGTCCTCTGAATAACACTTCGCAGTCATCATTTTATGTTGGTGTCCTGATGATGCTACTATGTTCAAGCTCACCTTTGTACTTTTAAGTTTATTTCTTGGAGTGATGAGGTTATAGCTTCAGTTTTTCCCCCCTTAGTTGTCTTTTGGCAGCTATGCTTATCTTTAACTACAAGAGAAAGAAACTGAGTGGAGCCTGAGAGCGTCATTCCCTCCAGATTCCTGTCCTGTTAAACTCATCGTGTGTCCCTGCAACCACTCCAGTGACACTTAGGTTTCTACTTATCTTCATTTTTTATCTTCCTTTGCAAAACTTTTTCAGCTGTAAACATCATCTTAATATTGAAAGAAAGAAGACCTCGTATTCCCGAAATATATGTAGGGTCTTGGTAAGCTTGTATTGAACTAATATTAACAGTAGACCATTACTGATCATGTGTTTCCATCAGCACTGCGTGCAGAATTTAAAGCAATCTAACTATTCTGCATCAAATCTCTGTGGGGTCATGTTCTGTATACTGTCTTTTTAGTTCAGTTTCATACAGTTCGAAAGCTGATTAGCTTGTATCACAGAACGATTTTTCTGAGTGGGTGATGAATGGTCACATGATGAATGGATATGGAGAATGGCTTTTTCTCTCCCTATGTTAATTCTTAGTGGAAAATGATTGGGGGATGTTTGGGAATTTACCTTAACCGGCCAATACAGAAACAATGGTGAGGAACTTCCAGAGCATGCTCTGGTCGAGCGAGGAGTCCTTGAGGATTATTTTGGGAAGAACAGAGAAAATGAGACCTGGAGGCAGAATTCTGCTTGTTAATTTATTTATGTTTAAGTTTTAAAAACACTGGTCTCCAAATTCCACATTGAAATACCTCCTTTTCAGTGGAATATTAAGCTATTACACGTAATGGTGGTACAATAGGAAAAGTCTGTAGTTACTTAAAAAGAAAGGAGAAAAAAAAGAACAGGAGAAGGAGAAATAAAAGAACAGGAGAAGGAGAAATTTTAATTTCAGATGCACAACAACTGACTTCAGAATAATTCTTTGCTTTTTAAAAAACAGTATACAGCTAAAACTCTTCTAGTGAATCAGCCACTCTTGATTGGCTTTTGCCTATATTATGTTCTCCTTTTTTTTTTCACTCAGCATTTGATCTGACAGCCTCCCAATTCTATTTCAGAATACAGACTGCACTCCAGGTACATGGCACAGAACGGATGTGCATTTGGAAAACCCAGAGTATCATACAAGATGGTATTTCAAATATTTTTTAGGGAAAGGTAATTATCTTTTTGCTAATGGGTTGAAGTTTTGATCAATGAAAATGCAATGTAGCTTTGAGTTGCTATATATTTAAATATGGAAAAAAGTATGGTATTGATTTAGTATTAATATGTTTTCTGTCCTGTACAGAAAACAAGTTCTTGTTTCATGTGTTTTTAACCTGAAGACAGAGGTTGGGTTTCTGTAAGCAGCAGAACCCCAGCTACCAAAAAGGGATGTTTTGAAACCCTTCTTGGCCTTGAAGGCTGTACCTATCTCTTGGGATTTTTACACATCTGTATATAAGTACATAGTTATTTATGTAGATAAGTATATATTTTTACATATGAATGCATATATTTACACATTTATACACATTTCTCTGTGTGCACACATGTATGTCTGTGTGTGCGCACGTGAGCATGTGTCTCTTCTTTATGGTTGATAATGCTGCTTGTTTTTTCCTTAACAGTTCATCAAAATTATATAGGTACAGATGCAGAGAAGAACCCTTTCTTTCTGTCTGTTGTATTGTCTGACCAAAATAATCAGCGCGTTCCTCAATACCATTCAATACTTTGGAGAAAAACAGTAAGAAACAAATATTGAACTGCTGCTCTGACTTTTCTTTTTTTGTTTGCTTGTTTGTTTTGGTTATGTTTATCATACACTTTTTTGCTTTCTTCAGAATTTCAGTATTTAATACTTATTTTTCATTTTATACAATAACATATAATTCTAACATGGTAGATTAAACTAGCTTTGTAGAGAACATTATACTAAACTTTCTGACAAATCTATGATGACAGATATTTTTCAATTGTTCTTACCTGCAACTCTGTGTTATTTTTCGAACTGTTGTCTAAATTGTTCTTGATTATGTCCTGTGATAAATTTAGGATTTTCTTATACAACCTTAAGAAAATAGGCAGGTGTGATACTGGTTTCACTAATATTGTTTAATGAATTTTTTTTCACTTAGCGTTCCATAAGAGCCTTTTATCTAAGCAGTTGATTTAAAACTTACCTGTATGCATGCATGGTTCATTTTTTAAAAAATGTTTTAAAGAAATAGTTTGTAATGTGATTTGGTTTTGGTAGCTGTCATACCACATGCCAAGGTAGTCAAAACTAAGTAAATAATTTTGCACGACCCATGACTTCACATTCATTTTCTCTTCTTTTTTCTTTTTTTTTTCCAAACCAGTAGTAAATATTGCTAAGTGAAACTAGCATAGTTTTTTTCCTTTGTTTTTTTTACTTAATTTTTTAAATTATTATTCCAATTTGAATATACAGAAAAAGTCAGTATGTCCTGTAATATCTCCTAGCTTTTTTTTCTTTATAGGGTACTCAGAAAATATGTCTCCCTTATAGTCCCACAAAAACATTATCGGTGAAATCTATATTAAGGTATGTATTTGCAAATAAGTTATCAGTTAAGATATTTATCCTTATGCCTTTTCCTGTAATTCCAAGCTTGTGTTGCATGATTGTACTGAAAGATTTATAAAAGCAGTAAAAACAGGTTTACAAATCTTAATCATTGAAGGCAGCAAAAAGGGATTTTAAAGCCTGTTCTGGAATAGACAAAGTGACAACTTAAAATGGAGGAAAATTCTTAGCACTTTTTCTTCAGCACAGGGACTATTTTCAAGTTAATTGGAAAACAGGTGCTAAGTGGAACTGCAGTGGCTGAGAAGAAATATCTTTTTAAATTAGATAGAAAATAAACAGACTTAAGGATCAGCAGATTTTGACTAGAGAGGTGGTTATTATGTGGCCCTAGCAGGAGGAAGCAAACAAGGGAGGAACCAAGAATTATTTCTTCAGTTGATTATCTTCATGTAAGTCTCACTATTGGTATGTTATACACACTGTCAGTGAAGCCAAGAAAATTCCTTTCCCCAGCCAGAGTCTGTATGGGCATGCTCATACTCTGTCCTGCCTCTTTTGTGGCAGAAGAGGATATAAACCAAGCAAGCCCAACCCCATTTCTATTTCTTTCAACGTTATAATCTGCTGAAATGTCAGAGCACCGGTTCGCAAAGTGTTCATTCAAATTTAAGCTGCAGTTTTTACAATCTAATCATGTGGTGTGTTTTCTCAAATCCCTCACTGACGTCATCTTCAAATGCATCTTCTGTAAGGATTTTACCTCCTCTGGAAACCTGTAAAAAGTGCCTTCGTTACTGAACAGGTAGTGTGTACCAGAGAAATGGGCAGCCTGCGGGTCTTCAGAACCTTTGATCTGTACAGAGTACAAGCAAATGTCTCTTGCTTGGTTGAAGCCAGTCCACCGGATGACACTGCCAGTGCCGAAGTGAGAGGAGAACAGGGTGTGTGTTGTGATGTGAAGTGAGTACCACCAGATCTGGATTTTTCTACAACTACACAAGACTTCTGAGAAGTCCCAGACCACTGAATTTGACAGGGAGGCTAGCAGGCCATCGAGTCTTACTTAATTCTGATTTCCTGGGCTGTGGCTCTGGTTTGGAGTGTTAAGATGATGAGTTGAAAACACGTCAGATCTCTTTCATCTTCTTCATCAAGATGAGCTAAGTCCTCTCTTCTAACTCCTACAGCAATGGCTTGAACAGTGTTCCAAGTTGTCATTACTGCCTGCTATACCTGCATAAGCACCTGGTCTTCCGTGTCTGCCCACCCATCACTGAACTGTCGCTTCCTAATATCCCTTTCTAACGCAGCATCTTCCTCCGCTCTCACTCACATACACGTTTTTGGTCGGGCATCCTGGAGTGTAGAAGCTTTGTCTTCTGTTAGCCAGGGTTGTAACTCCTTTGCTGGAACACCCTCATGTGTCCCACCCTGTCGCGCTCCAGTATTTTACAGAGGAAAAGGCAGGCTTATTTCAGACCTTGTTCCCCATTTCTCCCACCTGCGATCAGCTGGATAAATGCCATCTCCTTTTGCCCACTTGGGCTTGGGCTAAAATCTCTTCCCTGCCTATTCTTTTGCTTTTACAGTCCTTGAGCCTCCCCTCAGACCTGGTTGATATTCCTTTGACATTTCACCCTGTTCACAGCCGGTGCGAGTCTACCTACAGACTGTCTCAAAGAATTTCGGTTACATTAATAAACCGTTTTTTTCTAAATTAATTGGAACATTTTAATCTCTTTCAAAAGGAACTAAAGCAAATGCTGTCTGCATTGTAATCTAGCATAAGCGATGATGGAAAGGTACGTCAGATTTGACCTCCTTGTTCGTTCACTGTGCCCCAGACAGACTGCGTTCGGTACTCTGTGACGTGCTGTGCAGTTCTAGAAATTAATGCTGGGGGAAAAAAAATGGGCAAAAATAATAGTAAATGCAGAAACACGAGTTAGGAAAAAATACCATAAATTAGATATTTCTGTTTATTGAGGAAGCTGATCTTGCTTCTTATTTAAATACTTTTTTCTGTTTGTGGATCTTTGGCACGTGAATTTGATGCTGAACTGATCATTTTTCATTTGACTTGCCTTGAATTATTTTAGAAGAGAGAGAAGAAAAGCTTACAAAATAGAGTAGAGTCAGTGGTTGGACTAGATGATCTTAAAGGTCTTTTCCAACCTAAATGATTCTATGATTCTATTAATAGGTTATTCTGTCCTCCTAAAATGCTCACAATGGTTATGTATAAAGCCAAAGTTAAGGGTGATGGAATAAATAAAGCACTGTGCTTTATAAGTAAATACAGTAAATTTAAACCTGATCTCCATGCAGGGTCTTAGTAATTTCTGGTTTTTTAAATCCAAAAGAAGTTGAGGAAGTCTTGGAGGTTAGTATTGTGGGAAAGAAATGGCTATTCCACAAAACATTCCATGTAAGAGAGACTCTTTGAACAATTCCTTTTGTAACCAGTTCTAACTGCAACCAGTTAGTGGTTTAATGTTGAAATGTATACTTGCCCCTTTATAAAGCAGTATTTCATTTGCATTTCAGTGCTATGAGTCTTGACAAATTTGAGAAGGGCCCACGGGAAATTTTTCATCCTGAGATACAAAAGGTAGAAGGTGACTTCTTTTTTTGTTTTATTTTCTTTATTATTTTCTGGAAAAATAAGTCATTAAGTATAAATGCTACTAGTTTGTTTCTTTCAGTAGCGGGATAATAACAATGAGTACTACAAAGTAAACTATCTTTATCAGTTGAACTTATAAACAAAACTTAAATATACAACGATGTTACAGTTCTGTTTGTGTTATCTTTAATACCAATGTGCTAAAGATATTGTTTTGTTTACAGGATTTATTGGTTCTTGAAGAGCAAGAGGTAAATGTAAACTTACCACTACCAACAAATACAGCTTTGTATTTGAAATATTTGCACTGACATGCTTGTGACAACTTTGAAATCAATTGCTTATTGCAGAAAAAAATGTAGTATTTCTTTGCAACATGAGATAAAAAATCATTTTCAGCACCAACTTAATATATCATATTAATAGATCATCAACTTAGTATATAATAAAATTCGTGATCTATGGTCAAAGGTAAATTATTAGGTATCTGCTTCTTGAGCATGTAATGGAGTTGGTATGAAAACTATACTCCCATGTGTAGGATGTATACAAAGGTACGTATATGAAAGTCCTTAGAGAAAATACTATTTTAGGTATTTTGTTTGATTACTTTATCATATAATATTTGGTTTTATTTCTCAGGGGTCTGTGAATTTTAAATTTGGAGTCCTCTATGCTAAGGATGGGCAGCTTACGGATGATGAAATGTTCAGCAATGGTTAGTTTTTCACCTTTTTCTTAATTGTTTTATTCATCCAAATAAAAAAAATGTAGGATAGTGCCTACACATGGAAGCCAGAAGGGAGGTGATGGTTATGCGAACAGTAGTTTTGATAGGTTTTCATTCTTCATGTTGGGGGAAAAATTGTAGCGTAGAATCTTCTATTTCTGTGAAAGGTTGCTGTAGGAAACCTACTGTTACAATTTGGAATATATTGAAATTTCTTTTCTAGAAATAGATTATACAATGTAAGATTTAGAAAAAGGAAGCAGTTGAAGGAGGCGACTCATGTTACCTGCAAAAAGTCGCTGTTGTTTCTAGTTCTTTCACTCTTAGATTTTTACAGCATGATCACATTCTTCTATGCACTTGAAGAGTGTCTTGGAGTTAACAAACTGGGTCACTTTAATGTTACATGATGATGCCCATTCTGCAAGGCTGGGATGCTGTTTCTGTAAAGGTAGAAGACCTGGATGACATGAGGAGAAACTAATGCAGCTGAAACTTTGGTCCTCGTGTCCTGGGAGCAGGACCTATTCCTGTATTTTGATTATTTTGTGTAGGTGTTCTATTACTACATGTGCTTTTCTGTTGTAATGTTTCTCCCTTGCACACGTAGAAATCGGAAGTGAAAGCTTTCAAAGATTTTTGCATCTCTTGGGTGACACAATTACTTTGAAAGGCTGGACAGGTTACAGAGGAGGACTGGACACTAAAAGTAAGAACTCATCTGAAACAAAAAAGTGGGGGGGCTGCAATATAAATGTTTTTGCTTATTGCATGTGCATATTGTATGTATTGCAGAAATAATACAATCCCAAAAGAGACTTCCTCATGTGCATGCTAAATGCTCTGCTTCACCAGGAAAAAAGTCAGGTTAGCTTAAATCACTGCTATGGAATGCAGTTGAAAAAAAGTATTTATATGAACTGTATTTTCAAGGTGAATGGTTTCATTTTATATTGGACTGGGGTGAAGAATAACCTGATACGTTAACTTCCTTCATGATAATAAGGCATCATGGCTTGAAGAACCATGCGTGATTTCAGGAGGCTAGGTGAAGGATGTCATAGGTTTTAAGTGTGTGAATACGCAGATTAGGTTGCAAACTTGGGTTTGGACCTATGTAAAACATGCAGCGTGGACATTTTCTAAAATGAATCAGAAAAAAGGATGACTGAAGAAGGTTTGGTAGAAGGACCTGAAATATCTTTTGATCTTTAGAAAACTTAAAGGACATATTCCTGCTGAGAATGTTGTATTCCCTTGCAGATGATACAACAGGAACGTGTTCCATCTATACAGTTTTTCAAGGGCATGAAATTATGTTCCATGTTTCAACCATGCTACCATATTCTAGAGAGAACAAGCAGCAGGTACGTGGTTCTCTCTCTTGTTTTTTGGTTTTGTTTTTTTTTTCCCCTGTTAATATTTTGGAAATAAAAGTGTTAAGGCCTTTGCTATATTTTTTTTCCTCAATATTATGTCTAATGCTGAAAATGTCATGATGTTTGTTAGAAGATAATGCATCGTATCATCTCTATTATGGTACAAAAGACAGTTGCAAAGAAGGTCAAAATTGATTGCCTGAAAAGTGATTGAGTATTCTGTTATTCAAATGATTTGTAGAGCTTCACTGCTGCAATTATTATTACCTCAAAGAATTTAGGAAGGTTGGAAATTAGACTTGTGTGTGAATTGTCAGAATACTCACCTATGTAATGCACAACTCGTACTCAGGTAGCTATTCATGCAGCTTGAAAGAAATTCCCCGTGTGAGCATGTAAATGGCAAGCTTTATGCATTTTCTCTAAAGCACTGCTCTTGCCCTGTCATAGATTGACTAGGTGGGCTCTCGGGTACTTGTTCAAATGTGCTGTCATCCGTTGCTTGAGCCTTTCTACGTATTATATGGTGAAGAAAATGCTTTCTACATCACACATCCATAGTGATTTACCTAAAATTCCTCACAAATTACTTGTTTTACTATTTTCTTATTTAAGCAGTAATTACATACTATGTATTATTTTAATAGTATAATTAGATTATATAATTGTATTGTCTTCTTTTTATTTCCATGTCAGTTTTCTCATGCTTTTGCCTTGGATTCATGACAAGATCACAGAAACCAGAGGCCAGTCAGGACATTTATTGTTTTTAAAGAATAACTCAGCATCAGGGTTTTTTCTTTTTATTTCAAGTGGTAGATTTGCTTTTTTGTAATGCTAGGTGTTTCACATCCGATTTTGAATATTAATTATGGAAATTACAGAATTATAAGTGCTTTGCTAACTTGAAAATAAGCAGCCATTGCTAGGCTTTGCTAGGTTTACTTGCTTATAGTTAAGTAATGATTTTATATTGGCTTCAATCACATTGACCATAATTTGTCTGTTTGCAGTTTAGGAATATTGTTTACTATTCTCTCACAGAATTGTTAAGGTATTTATTTATGTCTTTTAAGTCATTGTGTCTGTCTCTT